>CAMOHE010039732.1:0-85019 GCA_946598075.1 Artocarpus hirsutus
ATAAAATAATTATACTCAATTCTGACGAAAACTTTCAGTTGCTACTGTATAAATCTCTCACATGCTATAATAATTAGAAGAAATAAGCTACAATATAAAATTTTTATATGCTACAGTTTTTATTTAAAAAATAGTTCTAAAAATACTTTCTAAATATCTCATGAAGTTCCTGGTATAAAACATGTCTTGCTTTAAAAAAAATAATAAATAAGGGCATTGTGTATCTATTAAATCATAATTCTTAATTTATAATATCATATTTTCCGATATATATATATTTTACTAGTCATCATGTTCTCCCACTTGATTCCTAGACTAAAGAATTCAATATACAGGTAGACCTTACACCATTATATAAAATTTTAAAACCTACTCCACTCATCATGCTTTTAACAAATACTAGTTCAGCCGACAACATGTGGGAATAATTTTGTAGGTTCTATGTTTAGTTTTGATAAGTGTGTTGTTATGTTTTTAAATTTATTTATAACAGAGATGTTGGGCAACCCAAACATCTTTATTGGTATTGCTTTTAAAATAATACAAATTACACGTAAAAAGATAAAATTAAGGACATATCTATCAACTACGTATAAAAGCCTCGTAAGGCTTACGGTTTTTTTTTTTCTCCTGCCGTTTCATCACGGTTTCGTTCCCGTTTTACTTTTTGTTTTTTTTTTTTTTTTTTTGGTTGCTTTTGTCGTTTCCTTCTCTCTTTTTTTGTATTTTTTCCTTGTTCTTGCGATTTTATGTATGTGGGCTTTTTCTTTTTTTCCAACATTATTATTTCTTTGTTTTGAAAATATACCATCAAATTTACTGTTTGTTTGGTAGAAGGGAAAGAAAATAGGACGAAAAGGAAATTGTAAAGGACAAAAAAGATTTTAGTATTCCTTTTACTTGTTTGGTATGACAGAGAATAATGAAAATAAGTTTACATTCATTTGTTCGGTATTGGAAGTAAAACCTAGAGGATTGAAAAATTATAATCATTACAATTACTTTTTTGTCCAATTCCAAATATTTTTTATCGAAAACGTTAAATTTTTTTTCTTTGTTTGAAAACGCTTTTATTGACCAAAATCAAAACCTAGCAACAAGTGATTATAGGCAAATCCTAAGAGAAAAATCACATCCGATTTCTTCTAAAAGCACAAGGTTTGAATCCACCTCTCTCTCTCTAGGAAACATACATATATTAAAACGGAGGAATACTGATTTAACTAGCTGCAATGCAACAAAATTTTTTCTTTGTTCTTTTTTGTATATGTAAAAATATTTTTAATTTTAATTGTTCTTTTATATACACATATATGTGTGTGTGTATTTTAATCGTTGTATTATATATCAGCACGTGGTTTAAATTCACATGCTCTATACATTTCCAACGTTGTATTCATTTTTTTTTTATTCTTGTTGGTATTCATATCTGAAAACCGTAATTCATTATAATTTGTTTTGTTTTGAAGAGACAATGTTGTAATTTTATCTCATTTGTGTAATTGTCAACCTTTCTCACCTAATAATTCGTCCATTTTTTTAGAGGAAAATATATAAAGTCACCTACCTATGTTTTTTTATCGAAACTTTCCTCGTACTACGCATCTTACCCTTTCAATTTTCATCATAAAATTCCTCCTTTTTTTTTTTCCACTTTTCATTCGTAACAAACATGGGGTTAATCTTTTTTTGATATGAAATAATATTTTTCACTTAAATACTTTATCAAACATAATCTTTATAACTATTTTTTATCACCCTAATTACCCTAGTAACTTTTTTTTTTCATAAAAAAAACTGGGTGGAAAGCCAAACAAAAGAAACGAAAGGCATGAAAAGCAACAAAAAAATTAAGAAAAAAAGTGGAAACGAAACTTGTGACGAAACGGAAGGAAAAAGAACCGTAAAGCCTTATGGGTCTTTTATATAGTTGTTTGTAGTAATAGATAAACATTGAGTCCCGAGAGTTTACTTTTTACAACTTGCACATGATTGTGTATTTTTATTGTTAATATTTTATCATTATTATATTATTTTGTAGAAAACCAACTGTGAGGGGAAAAAAAAAGTTTTTGGTACGACAATGCGGCGGCTCTTTGATTATTTTATTGCATTTTTGGACTCTTTTGGGGCAAAATCACCCAGGTATTAAGAAAAAGAAAAAATTATAATATGTGTCTAAATTATTGTTATGAAATTAAAATCTAACACAATATTTAAAATATTTTAAAATTTTTTTTAATGATATAATAATTATCTTAATGATATTACATATTGTACTATATAATTACATATAAATAATGTTAATGATATCATTATGAGACATTTGTAGAATTTTTATAAATTAGAGTCATATTTCAATTCAATAAACGTAATTGGGCTAATGATCTCATTAATCTTTAAGAAAGGCCCAAACTTGATGGGGTCCATCAAGTGCAAAGGAGAGAGGATTCGAAGAAAGAGGATAGGAAGCGCAAGGCCCCATCTTGGTGGGACCAAGACAAATTACAACAAAACTGCGTGTTGTGCGTTGTTCTTGCCACATGTGAAGTCCCCTTCCTATGGAATTGCCTTTGAATAATATTACCGCTTCTACGATAAAGTTTAGAACACACTATTTTAAAACTTTATAAAGATATAATCGCTGATAAGTATTTTAGATTAAAATTAGACAAATAAATATTATTTAAAAGTATTTTGGTTTTTTTTTTTTCATGAAAAGTGCTATGAATCAAATGAAAAAAATAATAAAACATAATAATAATAGTAAAGAGTACTATACCATCTAATTTATTGTGATCTTTGCCACTTGCGATTAAGGGTGTACAACCTGACCTATCTAAGCTAAATCATCCAAAAAAAAAATGACCTCGAATTCATATATTATTATAATTATTGTTATTATTTAAAAATATGGATTTTAAAACCCTAAACACTCATTAAAAAAATAAACACCAGGTTTTTAAGTCCGTGTGTGGGTTTAGAACTAAATCCCCTACACCATAAACCAACTAATCCTTATTTGGTTTGCTAATTTGAATTATGTTAATATGTACTTTTTTAGTTTGAATAGAAAATATGAATTGTATTGTAACGCCCTTAGGTGGAGGTTAACGGTTTTTATTAATAAAATGAATATTAGAAAATAAAAATAAATCATCAAAGTAATTTGCCTGGGACTTGAATGAAAACTCTCAAAATAAAATAAAAACATAAACAAATAAATAAACCACAGTTTAATGTAACACCTTAAATTTTAATAATATAAAACTGTTATCATCATCATTTCAACTCTCAACTCATCTTAATACAGTCACAGAAAGTAACAACCGATGCTTACATTATTATGAAGAACATTCTTTACAATTGAAGCAATCCCAACATAATATAGCTACATAGCTTCCTCAACTATTTTTCTTGTAATCACCTCACACTTAATGAGTCCTAAAAAGATAAAAATAAAAAGGGAATGAGCGAAAACATACTCAGTAAGGAAAACCATTACTCACCTTTAGGTTTTTATGCTTACCACATTAAAACATACATGGTTAATTAGTTCTGATCATTATTCATCAATTTTGTCATTTTCAATTCTAGTGGATATCTTATCATCATTCTTATCAAGTTTCATACGTATATATATATATAAATATTAATTTAGGATTCAATTATGCTCATTTATATCCACTACGCAATAGAATTTCATATCACTCAACTCAACGAAACCCAAATGGGCGCTTTGATCACCCTCTAAACATTTCAAGGGTGTTCTGGTGAGGGGACATCAAGCCCCGAGTCCTCACTAAGTCGGTTCTTGTACAGTGTGTTCTAGGACTTTCGACCCAAGGAAGCGTCATCACCTTCCTCCTATTTTACCTTTTAGGATATTCGTGCTCAAGGATGTAACCGCCGCCCTCTTCATGTCTCACCATTTCTCTACGTTCATTCGTTATTTATAGAGTTAGTCTTCCTAACCTTGCTTTTCAATTTATAACATGTGTCACATCATTATATTCCTCGCTGTATAATACAGGGCGAGTTCCACATTATCATGTCATAGATATAATCATAAACCTTCAAAATAGTATATACATATCTTGCAATATAAAACAACAAATTTTAATTTATCAAAACCTCACAAAAGATGAGTAATAGAATTTCTACCTTTTAGTAAATACCATGCTAATATCTTCCAGCGCATAATATCAAACTCACCACGTAAGCTCCAAGCAATTTGTTATCCTACGACGCATAAAATTACATTACTTTAACTCAATTCTTAATCCATAGTCACACCGATTACCATCTATTCTACTATTCTTATTAGTATACCATAATCATTTATACAAAATCTTTGAAACATTTTGTAACACAAAACGGTGAAAAATATATGAATTTGGATTGTTTGATCAGCCTGCCAATTAAGCTCGACCTGTCGATTGGCAGAGTCCAACCTGCTAATTGAGGCAAAATCTAGAAAACTCCAGTTTTTTATTTTTAAAGATTTTGAGCTTTAAAGCTCAATCTGACTTGTTTTAACAAATCCTAGAACATGAAAATTACATAGAAACCATAGATTATCATACCAATAAAACATATAAATCTTTCCCCAAACTTTTATGCATAAAACATGTTTAAAATTCTCAAACATTGATTTTTACAGCACTTTATAAAAACGTGATCTAAATAGGAAATTGTTCAAACTCAAAACAAACACAATTCAATTTGTATACACACAAAAGCACAAGCCCTGATCACGAAATAGAGAACAATTATATAATTTAAACATAGTAATTTAGAATAAAGGGAAGGTAGTGAATAATTTAGGTTTTTGGTTAGAAACTCTACATTATTTCCTTGAGAAATTGTTATTAGGTTTGACATTTTGCTTAAAGAAAGAGATCTTGAGTTGATATAAAATTTTTTGATCAAATTGAGAAAGTGAAGGAAACAGACAAAATAGAAAGGGGGAGAGAAAAGGTAAGTGGTGTGAAATGTAAAAAAAAAAAATGAGTTGTCTGATATGTTTTAGGAGTTGGTGGCTTTGGATATATGAGTGAATATTCTTATTGGGAGATTCAGAAAAAGAAAGAAAAGAAAAGGGATAAGGCCTTTGTGGGGAACCAAAGCATATGACTTATTTGATAAGTCTTATATTTTATTTATTTATTTATTTTTTAACCATTACACATGAAAGACAATAAAGGATGGTCTATCATGATGTTTTGGTAAATATACTAAATAAGTATAGAAAATTTTTAAAAATTCTAAAAATAAGTAGAAATAAATATTGTGAAATAGATTTTAAATGAAACAAATTTTTGATTAACACACCAGGTAATTAATGTAATTACCTTAATATCCATTAAGAAAATAACAGGTGTCACATGTATAGTTTAAACAGTAATCTAATTTGGCGTTTAGATATACAATTAAAGTGTTAATTTGAATATGATATCCAATTTGAATTTATACTTAGGGGAGTATTGATAACTTTTGTTTTAAGCATGGAAAATATTTTATTAAATAATAAACATAAAATATGTAAAAATAATTTTAATTTAAAAATAATATAAAATAATGGTGTTAAATTATAAATACAAACACATAGGAGTGGCATCATTATTTAATATTGATTCAAAATGTTAAAATAGAGGGGGTTTCAATTTGAAGTGGGCAGTTCAGTCAGCTTGAGCTGTAAGTTTAGTTCGAATTAAATATTTTACAAAACATTAATTCAAACTGTGATAGCTATTCAAACTAAGTTAAATTAGACTACACGAGTGAAATAAAATGGCCAAAGTCAATATGCGAAGTGCATTTAAATTTTTTTATATTTATTTGTTTATGTATAAACTAAATAAAATACCCCAAACTAGCAAGGCTTAACCAAACAGGATGCACACTTTAGTGAAATATAAAACAAACCAATTAGAGTTGGTTAGGAGAATTTTCAAACCACTGACACGCAATCATATTCAAACCAAACTAAACCAATTGTTGTTGATTTGTAGAGTGTATGAAAATATAGTAAGAACTAATAAGTTAAAATCAAAATACTATAATATGTTAGAGCTTTTTATTATAGCATATTTTTTTTTTAATTATAACAGTTAAAACTAAGTTGTCAAACATATTTTTCGTTTGATATTTTTTATTGTTTTGAACTAACATGAATATATGGTTTTCTCAACCATAATTAGAACAAATACTTTGGTGCAACAAACATTCATTTATTCCTCAATCGTGGACATCAATAATTCAATAATTAAGTAGAACATTTGATTTAAAAATGAAGCATCTTTAGAGAAGTTATAACATTCAAATCTATAAAAGATAAAGAAATATTTTAAGAGTTTTAAAATAAAATCGGCCATCTGTTAAACTCTTTGCACTCCCAAAAACATATTTCTCGATATCCTTGTAAACCTTTTGTTATAATTCTCACAATTTTATACTATTTTGCCTTTATTACCTCTCATTTTCCACTCCAGTTTTTTTTTTTTTTTCATCTTGTCGAGGTTCTTTATCTTACTATAGTTATTTTTTTTATC
Source organism: Artocarpus hirsutus (assembly GCA_946598075.1). Lineage (NCBI taxonomy): Eukaryota > Viridiplantae > Streptophyta > Magnoliopsida > Rosales > Moraceae > Artocarpus > Artocarpus hirsutus. The sequence continues at coordinate 6,555 of CAMOHE010039732.1, forward strand.
TTTTTAAAAAAAATTAGGGTAATTTTTTTACTCAAAAATATATATTTTTTAGTGTAAAAAAAAAAGGTTATTTTTATAATTAAAAATTTTTTTTTGGCCCTTTTTTTAAATTATGGCCAACTTTAAAGTGTCGTGTCTCACGCGTGTCCTGATTTCATGCTCTCCCCTCAACCTCTCTCTCTCTCTCACTCACACACACACATATTTCCTCTCTTTCGCGGTTGTCGATTCAAACATCAAACTTCTCTTGTCAAAATCTTCTACAGAAAATTTGGCCATTACAATGTAATCTTAATAATTATATTAAAATACAAAAAAATTTAAATATTTTAAAAATAATAAAAATTAGAATCATATGCCGTACATTCATAAAACAGAAAAACACTGCTGTATTCTAAAAGACGTGTGTGGCCGAATATAGATAGCAGAAAAATCTAATATCTTTTTATGAAACCAAATTCGATAGTGGCTAAATCCAAATAATTCATTAAGTTGTTAAAACAATAATAACCTTGTCTATAAAAGGTCAACATATATAGCTCAAAGGTCCTTGATGACCATTAATGTTATTAATGACCCGATATTTTATATTTGACTCTAGACTTTTAAAGAACAAAATCTGGAAAAAAAAAAACGAATACTCTGTGAATGAAAGGTTAGTAAATATTATTAGTTTCAATGACAGAGTTTTGATAAGAATATAAACTGAAAAATAGAAATTAAATATTCATAAATATATGTTTTAATAATTGCATTTATATGCTTTAATCCATCAATGTAATATAATATATATTTTAATGATTAAGTCATTATAATAATTGTATAATGACTACATTTAACCAATTATAAACTTATTTGTAATTATAATATAATATTATTTATAAAAGCATATCATATTAACGTAGTCATTATTAAATTATATTATATACAAGATTGTTTTAATGACTATTAAGGTGTTTGTAAGAGTAGTTTAAACTATTAGCTTGAGTTTAAGAACGGTAGCATATGAGAACTTTTTATTGTAACTTTTTACTATAATATGTGAGAACTTTACATTGTTCGTAGTTTAAATTATTAGTTGAAATTATTCTTCTAAACACCCTATATATTTTTCTAGTTATAAACTCATTTTTAGTCATTATATATAAAAAGCAAATCGTTAACATATAAACGTTTGTATGAAATTATATAATTTTATAATGACTGCTGAAACTGTTTCATATAAAGTTAGTCACAACAAAATTATGTTATATACAAAAAGCAAAACATATAAGTGTAATCATTAAAAATATAACTTCCGAACATCTTATATTTGACTCTAGACTTTTAAAGAACAAAATCTGGAAAAAAAAAAAACGAATAATCTGTGAATGAAAAGTTAGTAAATATTATTAGTTTCAATGACAAAGTTTTGATAAGAATATAAACTGAAAAATAGAAATTAAATATTCACAAATATTTGTTTTAACAATTGCATTTATATGCTTTAATTCATCAATGTAATATAATATATATTTCAATGATTAAGTCATTATAATAATTGTATAATGACTACATTTATCTAATTATAAACTTATTAGTAATTATAAAATAATATTATATATAAAAGCATATCATATTAACGTAGTCATTATTAAATTATATTATATACAAGATTGTTTTAATGACTATTAAGATGTTTGTAAGAGTAGTTTAAACTTATTAGGTACCTAAATCGGCTAAAATGTGTAAATTTTACTTAATTTCTACTCTTGTAGAAAACTTTCACATGTGTTTGCGAAATGAGTTGAAACTTAAAAATTATAATATGCAAAAGTTTTATATTGTAACAAACTTTTTCTTTTCATTATAGTATGTGAGCACTTTACATTGTAGCAAATCGAACTTTATTTTTCTAACGTGCTTCTCAAACGAAAGGTAGTCATAACAAAATTATGTTATATATAAAAAGCAAAACATATAAGTGTAATCATTAAAAATATCAGTTTAAGTTTAAGAATTATAACATGTGAGAGCTTTATATTGTAACTTTTTATTAAATCATTTGAGCTACTCTTCCAAACGCCCTCTATATCAACCTTTCTCCATTTGGGTTCGTTCCTAGCCTTGGTTCTAAGTAGAGGTGGCAATAATCGTGTTCGTGCCGTGTTCGTGTCGGCACGTTTACAGCACGGCATGTTTAGCCCGAACACGAACACGATACGATTAATAAATGTGCCAGAAATGCAAACACAAACACGACACGCGTAACACGGCACGACACAATTAACACGATTATTAAACGTGCCGTGATGAGTTGACACGATAACAACAAACATATGACACGTTTATGACCCAATTAACTAAAATTAAAAAAAATTAAAAAAAATTAAAAAAAAAGCCAATAAAGAAAATTAACAAAAACATAATATCTAGTTAATACAAATCTACTATAAATATTTCAAATATTTTTATTTTTAAGTTTAAATGTATTATAAATGGACGGTTGTGTCGTGCCGTGTCAATACGTTTATGGCTCGTTTAATTAAACGTGTTAAGGCGTGTTTAGCGTATTAGCACGAATCCAGCCCGTTTATTTTTGTGTTATTCGTGTCAACCTATTTATGGCACAATTAATAAACATACAGTCTAAACTCGTTTATTTTGTATCGTTTTTGTATCATATTATCGTGTCGTGTCTGAATTATCCGCCCTAGTTCTAAGTAGGGCCGAGCAGCAGTGGCCTTCATGCCAGGCCCAACTAACGACGCATCCTTTATCCGGTTCTTATTTATTCAGAATTTATGGGATCAGAGTTTTTTTTTTTTTTTGTTCTCTAGCTCCATCCGGTCCCCCCTTAAAAAAAAGAAAAGCCTGAATCACCGAAAAAAACACTTTTACAGGTTTTTCTGTTGTCCTTTCGTAGCTGGACATCTTTTGTTCCCTAATTTGTTGGTTTTTTAAATTGCGCATCGTAATTGTTAGTTATTTGCTTGACTTTTTCTCTACTTGATAATTTCTGCGAACCCTTTTTATCAAAATTCAACACAAACATCCTATTTCTCAGCTCACTGTATCTAATGATTATCCCGCTCCAGTAATTTAAATTAGAGATTTAAACTTGTTTCAATTTTGGGTTATTGTTTATCCATTTGTAGCAACACATCAAAGGGAAAAAAAAGGTAATCTTTTCTCATTAAAACTCTTTCTTTGAAATGCTTGCATTAGAATATGTTTTGGCAATATTATGTTGGATATTGAGAAAATTTTGTGGTTTGAGCTTAAACATTGCAATCAGTAGAGGAAAACGAACTTTGAGTTTTTGATCCCTTGTTGTTAAGTAGGGCTGAGTATTATGATCTCTTTAAGTTGGGTTTGTGTTTTCTTTTATGAACTTAAGATCCTTTGACGTACTGTATATTGGAGATACTAATTTTTTTTTTGCTCGATAGAAGAGCTAGCATGGATTGTTGTAGATTTCACTATATTATGAGCATTTAAGCAATCCAATACTAAAAGCATACAGAGGCATATGGATTATGGAGTTTCCGTGTTGTAGATGGTACTGTTTTGTGTTTTATGTTTTGTGTGTGTGTGTGTGTGTTTATTTTTTTTTTGGCTGCGGTTGAGAATTTGTAGATTTAAATGGCTGGCAGAGCTCAAATTCAGACCAGCAACTCGGCTGTCATTGCGATGATTGCTGATGAGGTATCGATGATGTGGTTTTTCCGAAGTTTGTGATCGAATTGGTTTAGTCCTTCTGGGATTTGCTAGTTCATGCGGATTAAAAATTTAGTTGACAAGGAGAGTCATGAGTATAATTTTGACATTTGAAGAGCAACATATAACTTAGAGATCAAATAAATATCAGAGTTTGTTTTGAAATCAGGAGGTTAATTTTGTGTGAGAATTATTTACTGTAGTCTGAGAATCTGTGTGTACTGTTTTATAGCCTGTTCAATTCATGGGTTTGAACATCAAGTTGAGTAGAAATTCAAATTTGTTTGAATTTATATGAGAGAAAACACCAGCAAAAAGGGTTAAAAATCCAACTTTTTTGTCATTGATGAGGTATGGATGATGTAGTTTTCCTCAGTTTGTGATCAAATCGGTTAAGTCCTTCTGGTATTTTTCTTGTTCATGCAGATTTAAAATTTAGTGGACAAGGAGAGTCACGAGTATAATTTTGACATTTGATGAGTGACAGTATAAGTTTTTATTGTAGTCCGAGAAGACATTTGTGCTGTTTTGATGTGATTGGATCTTATAGAAAACCACCATAAGATTGCACTTCCATAAATTCCTTAGGATTTTGTGGCTAAAAAAAGAGGTTATAATGTGATCGTCTTCCTCCCCTAGCAGGGCAGAACATAGCCAGATATTCATATTTATCACGCTGGCAGGTCCAAGTTGCTGAATATGACAATTCAGTTTCATAAGAATTAAAATTAGATGGCTGGCTGGAATATGCCTGATTAATAAAGCTAAAAAAGAAGAGTGCAATTATAAGGTGTAGGCTCATGGAACTTTAATTGGTCCCAGTATCTCAGTTTTATATGGTAGGAGAAACCTGGACAACTGGAGATTTTTAGACCAAAATTTGAGTCAAATATGTTTACATTTCTAAAGTAAAAACAGTCATTAAAAAAAAAAAAGAAGTAATAATAGTACTTGTCTTTGCTCAGAAACGGCTGTGAAAGCAAGTGAAGATGCATTCAAGGAGTTCACCACATTTTTATTTTTTGTTTTTCTCTTTTCTCTTGTTGGTAAGGCAACAGCCTTAGAGGCTAGATCCAAGTAGTTTTCAATTGCAAGACCAAGCATATAGCAACTTTATCAGATATGAGAGATTCTTTTGAGCGGTTAATTTGTACTCGTCAAAACAGGTTGCAAACATGATAAGATTCTTAGTTGACAGCTACAACAAACCAGTCCCAGCTATCTTGGAGATCCCTTCCAAGGATCATCCTTATCACCCTGCTCATGATTCGGTTCTTTCACTAGTTAAGTACCTCTTCTCTACCGAATCTGTGGCGTCCGGAAGACGTTGATGATGTCCATGTTGTTCTCATCATCAGATAAAAAGCATTACCAAGTGTTAAGGAAACAGCCATTGATTCTGCAATTTTCAATTAAGAACAACAACAGAACTCAGCCAACGAGAATCGCAAGAATTTGAAAGGACAAGAAAACAAATGCGAAGAGAAGAAAAAAAAAAAACAAAGAACACAGGAGATTACTTGGTTCGGATTCAAGCGAATCCTAAGTCCAAAGGCAGAGGTGAAAAAGCCACCAGTCCAATTCACTACTGAAGGGAAAAAAGCAAGCTACAATCTCCAGCAATTAACAAGTCTCTGGAATTTTTCTCTCTACCATTGAATCTCTCGGTTAGTAAGTACAAAGACTCTCATACCTTTAAGTAATAAGGAAAATAATAAAGAAGCTGCAGTCCTCTTTAGCAATTTTGTCTTGAATATTGCCTTTGACTTCTTGGACGTGAAAACACTTTCAATCAACACCAAGCTTATAATATCAGCGCATAACATCCAATTGGCTGTGTCTCCCTCTGTATGCTTTTCTAATGGCTGCCTTATCAAGTGGTTCGATATGTCTGCATATTTTATTAGATTCTTTTGGTGCCTATCCATAAATAATTTTGTGCCATTTTGGATTCTAGCTTTCTTGATTTTTAAAAGAATATAATTGCTTTTGTAAAGGACAGATTTCATCATTGAGCTAGTTGTTGTGATCCCTTTCATCCATTTTCTGGCTTTGTCGAAGATCTTTCAGCTTTTATGAGCACCTATCAATTTCCAATTTCGGTCGGTCTATGCAAACCTGGGTTGGTGGGGTTTGAGATCTGATGTTTTTCCCAGAAGCATAGGATTATACGAGTGCTTCAATTGTTGCCATCACAAAAAATTGAAAGCAAATTAACGGATCAATATGTATTCTCTGTCTAGTGTTATTCAGTTTCTCGAAACCATCAGAACATGTATAATAATTTCTATAAAAGAATTGAAGTTAGATAATCATCCTCCCTCTCTGTTTCCTTTTTCTTTGGATTCAATACCGTAACACATCCATTCCCTTTTTCTGAAAAATATTGTTAAACAGGGACGAAGAGCGTGATTAAATCAACGAGTTCAAACAAATAAAGAGATATAAAATTTTAAGAGAGACGGAATGTAATTAAAAAAAAGACTAAATATAAATTTTAGTTGAGGATAAAATACAAGTTTTATAAGATTTTATATACAAAATAATAATGAAAAAAAAAAAAGTTCAGCTCGTTTATAAGGAGGAAACTTCTTATGCGTATCCGAATCATGACCAACGTTCAATGTTAATCATATCAGAGTCTTGAACAGCACATGATTTTTAAGATTTCTGGTCAACTCTATTTTAACATTTTTCTTCCCTATCTGGTTTTTTTTTTTCTTTTTTTTAATTACTCGTTTACTTTTGTTCTCTTTGTAAAGACCAAGGACCAAGGTTCAACAAAGATATTTGCGCTGTCCACTATTTTATTTTTCTCGGTGGATAAGAATGACTGAATCAGCATGCCCAAGAAATTGGTGAAAGAAGGGCAAGTTGCAACAATGGACCTCTCAAGAGTTATTCTTGCATGTTTTGCAAATTCCAATTTTCATCTATTCCTGGTCCTGTTCCTATGATTGCAAGTCAGTTGTAGTCTGTTATCGTTTTTGTTTTTTGCTACCAGGTGTCTATTTCAGGTTTAAAATGGTACCGATATATCCCCTAGTCAAACTTAGGTGGTTTTCGATAAAATTAATTTTAATTAAAATTTTTAGTTGTTATAGTATAAATTTTACATGCTACAATAATCACAAAAAATAAATTGTAATATAAAGCTATCACATGTTACAGTTTTTAGTTTAAACCCTATTTTTTTAAACACTCAATTAATATATTAGTGAAAAAGTCACTTCATACCATTAGCATTTTTATTCTTTCTTTTCTTTCTTTTCTTTTTTTTTTTTTTTGGACAATTTATGATTCCAACTCAACAGTGCAAGACAATAGAAGGCCGTTGGCTTCTTTCGTAGTGTCTAAGGAGCTACATCGGGTTACAACTAAATTAAAACGAAGAATATGCAAAACTGATAGAATCTAACACAAAGCTTAATAGTTTAAAACAAAATTTATTGATAGTTTTATATAAAATTCTGGTATGTTTAAATAGTTAATCACCAGACCTAATTAGCACACAAAACAAGGTAAGATATCACTGTCACGGAAGTTGGGTTAGGAACTAATCCACCACGCTTTTTTGTTTCGTGTTCTGAATCATCCATTTTTTTCTTTTTTGGTGAGCTGAGAGAAAAAATAAATAAATAAATAAAGCCCCTCTCCAGAAAAGACAATGTTGCCAATTTCATAACCCTTATATTATAAAACGCATTTTTTATATATATATATATACAATTAAGGATTCTAGTGCTCTTTTTCTAGTGGGCAGCCTTTTTCCAAAAGTTCTCGAATTAGGTTATTGTCTTCTTTCAACAACATGTCCAACATGCCCATTTATAATTGGGCAAAAATTTCTCCCCTAAACAATTGCAATCACCAAATCAATCGATCTTCTTGCAGGAACATTAAACAAAAATAGCTCCCCAATTTTTTTTTTTTCATGAATAGGACAAGTGGAACTTTAAAATAAGTGGCTTGAAAAAAGAGACAGCGGGGCCCACTAAAATGTGTGGGCCAGAGTATAGCATTTATCCACAGTTTGGTCAAATGAGACACCGCAGCTCATGGGAATCCAATGGGGTTGGGAACCGCTGGGCCAGTTTTGTTGGAGAACCCTGTCTCTTCTATAATTCACTCATTCCTATCAAAACTCTTGAACGACCGGCTCAGTCTAAAGATCCTTTGCTTCCTTTATAAATTTTGTATGGGATTTCTCCAATAAGCACTAAAACGTAACTCATGTGCAGAAAAATATGGTTTCGACAATATTTACGAGTTTAAAAATATACATTATTAATTAATGAAAATACTTAGCGAGAGAGACTCAATTTCATAATGGTTTAATATTTTGAAGGGAAAATGTTTTTTGTTATAACAATCTTTTACTGTTTGTTTTCTATTGAAATATATTTTTCTTTCCCAAATAAATACTTTTCGTCTCTAGACAGTAGTGTCCCTCAACATATTTTTTAAGTTTGAAATATAATAATAATAATAATAATAATAGTAGTAGTAAGGTAAAATAAAAAGTAAAATTAATAATGTATTTAGCAATCTCAGTTTTAACTAAAACTTTTGATTATTATAGCGTAAAGCTTTTACGAGCTATAGTGTGATGACACTTACATGCTATAATCTTTTTGACTAAAATTATTTTTAACTACAATTTTTGAAGGCAAATTACACTTTCTAAACACTCTATAAAAATATTAAAAATTTCAGGAAGAACAAATAATAAATGTTTGAAAAATTTTAATAGAGTCAACTAGACTCACATCCGCTATCCAATTTTAATACCCTAAATAGTACATGTCGTTTAAAAAATTTAAGATAATATCTGATGGACTTTACATGCTTTTAATTACATAAACGTGCTATATTATTATTAGTTAGGAATTCAAATCTTTTGTCTAATTTTTGAGTCTCAAATCTTGTCTAACAAATCATGTTATGATGCGTCATTCAGTATCTAAAAGTCAATTAGATAAGATTTTTAATTTTTAAATGAGGACGATTGGTTAAATACTATTTGAAATATCAAAATTATACAAAAAATTTAAGTATATTGGTTAGACATCATTTGAATTCTAAATATCAGACAAGTAATCTATATCCAAGTGGCCGTTTCTTTTTTTGGTAAAAACCATCCGGTATCCGGACCGACCACATAGAGGCACGAACCCACAGAAAGGGTTTCTCAACTCTAGCAGGAGTAAACCCGACTAATCCGGATTCGAGCCGGGTCGGATCCATACGAGGGAAGCTCTCCCAACACCTGTTTCTCCATACGCAAGACTCGAACTCGAGACCTTGCTTAAGAGAGACCTGTTTCTAAATCCTAATTGTATTACTTTCTCATAACTAGGTAGAATAAACTTTCAATTCCCATGAATGTCTATTCTACCTATGTTTTCCGTTCAAAATTACAAACGCACGACCTTAACTTGTGTCATCCACAACCAACTCTTTCTAACAACACCTTTCTTTGCCCTTCTTTTTTTTTTTAATTGCAATACCTTTTTAGGTGGAATACAAATTATGACGTTTACTCTTTTTTTTTTTAATTTACATTGTCGTTTTCCTTTATATAATGAAATAACATAAGACACGGTGCTTCTATTGAAATCTTTTTTTTACTTTTCACCTACTGTTTTTTCAATCACCTTTTATTTTACTCCTAATACATTTCTTAAAATATCAAAAAAGTCCCTACACCTAAATACTATTATTGGTTTTTCTTTTTCTACTAACCCGCCAGATAAACTTGCAATTTTTTTAAAACATTATTCTTTTTTAGTTTATATACTAAGCGGCAGTTTTTTAATATAATTTTTCTTTTTTATTAAACTAAACTTTAGATTCCAAGAAACAATGATTAGTAATAAAATTGTAAGGGTTTATAAATTAATCGAACAAATTGTATTTCCTTCGATTAAAAACAAAAAAATGTAGTTTTTTTTTTTACCATTAAACAAAAATATAGTTCCTTTTACTAGAGCACAAAATTTGTTGTTATTTATGAATCAAACAATTTGTTATTATATATATAATTATAATTAATATATAAAACAATAATAAAAATAAAAATTTCAAAAAAAACCACATATATAGTTTTTATGAGAGACTCTTTTATATTAGAATCTATCTCTTTTTTTTGAAAAAAATAATACAATAAATTTTTAGAAGGGAATGTATATACTTTTAAAATAGGGTGTGCAATGAGTACTTTTTTAAAACACTTTTGTTCTTAAGAGTGCTTTATTAATAAGTAATATAGTAGTAAGTAAATCTTTTTAAATAAAGTGTGTGAAAAACAAAATGAGTTGTGTCAATAAACGTACGCATATAACATATAAGATTGGTGATTTCATAATGTTTAACAAATCTCAAATTTTAACCAAACTTAAATTTAAAAATCCATCGTCATTGTTGGATAACTCCTAGACCATAAGTAAAACGGGAATTACAGCCAAAGTTTTAGGACATCCATAAATAGGGCATGTTTGTTTTAGGTTTTTTTTGACCCAATGGATCCAAATTTAGATTCAAGTATCAAAAATCTTTTAGATACATATTTGTTTCCCTCAAAATCCAAATCAAATGAATATCAAAAATTCAAGTTTTTAAAGTTTTGACTCACCTAAACTCTTGATATTCGGATATCTTTGCTATAGTAAAAGCTAAAATTCTCTCTCTTATATTTGAGAAAAACAAAACTTAACTTCTTTATTTGATATCTAATTCAGATGATTTTTTTATTGTATTCCTGGTAAAGAAAGGAATAAATTAAGATCTATATTGCATATTTTAGGAACATTAACGTTAAGATTTTATTAGATTTTTTAATAAATCAAAAAATATTTTGACTACTTCTCTAAATACAAATTTTAATTTTATTCTATACTCAGATTAAAACCTAAATGTACATCTGAACATCAATTCAAATCACTAATTTAAATCTTATTCAAATCATACAATTTAAATTAAATCACTAAGATATGAATTAAGAAAGGATAATGCAAAATACGAAAAGAAATCTTCAAATTAAAAATAAATGGAAAGAGATTAAGAATTGCCGTACTTTTTGACCTAAAGATCAAACCAAAATGGATGAATATCCAAATTCTTAGGGAAATAGAAATTTTCCTAAGATAGTAGAATTATAGATTTAATTTAAAATATCAAATTAAGAAGTCAAATAGATTTCCTTTAAAAATGTGTATTTCCTTAAAAAAAAAAAGGTGCATTTTTAAATTGAAAATTTCAAGATTTTAATGCTGTGAAAATTTGTCCTTGTAGTCTTTATCAATATTACTCTTTTCATATTCACAAAAAAAAAAAAAAAAAAACTCTTTGGATGTATTCCCTTTATATGGGTCGTAGATGGATTCGAATTGTATTGATTTAAATTCTTTTGATTTGAGTCGTGTGATTTGAACTTAATGATTTGAATTACACATTGACGTTTGGATGAACCAGGGGTGGCAAAACGGGTTGGCGGGTCGGGTTCGTGTTGGGTTAGAGTTAATTTTTACAAAAATAGGTCAACACTAACCCGACCCATGACACAAAAGGGTTGAGATTTTTCAACCCGAACCCGACCCGTTTTGATACGGGTTGACACTAACTCGACCCGTGTCAACCCGTTTTCTTATGCACAGTGTTAAAAAATACGACCCGTGACCCGTTTTTGACCCGTAACCCGGCTGTGACCCGCCTACATTAATATATATAATATTAAAAAAAATAAAATTAGAAGAGTTTTATACCACTTCAATAAGAAAATGAGTGATAAGAGAAACATGGTTTGATCTTTTAAGGGCTTATATTATATATATGAAATAATATTAATTTTTTAAAATTTAATTAATTAAATATAAGTAAAAAACGAGTCATTTTCGTGTTAGACGGGTTGACCCAAACCCGACCCGTTTTTTGATGGGTCAGTTTCGGGTCGACACTAAAATGACCCGTAGTCAAATTTTTTGACACTAACCCTCGAAAAATCATGTCGAATTCGTGTCGTGTCGCAACCCGTATTGCCGGTCCTAGGATGAACATTTAAAGTGTTAATTTGCATAATAAATAAAATTAAAATTTATGTTTAGATAACAGTAAAAAAAAGTTTTTAATTTATTAATAAATGTTAAAAAAATTAAGTATTTATAATATTAAAAAATATACAATATAAATATGGATTTATTTTTTTAATTAAGAACATATTAAAAAAAATCATTCACCGAATATATCACTTATCTATCTATCTAGATAATTAAGAGTCTATTTAGTTTATAAATTTAAGTAAAATATTTAAATAAAAATTTAAATTTTTATATAAAAAAATATTATAATAAAATGATTCCAACGAATTCTAAAATTTTGAAAGCCGAAAAGGTTACCTCAACCTACTAACCAAGTCATATGATGACTCCTGGGACATTAATCAGGACCAGAAAAATAGTAAACATCCATAAAAATGAATTACGTGCTTGGAAATTGACAAGTGGCGAATAAAAAAAGGATTACTGATTTTTCTTTCTTTTTTATTGGTAAAAAATACCAAAAAAAAAAAAGTATTACTCGTATGTGGTCACCTAGCACCCATTGGATAATTGGTGTTCCCCTTTTGGTCGTAAAGTGTGGACCCCATAAAACAAACCAACGAAATTTAATTCCCAAAAATCTATTTAATCCCCTTCGGATCGGAAAGCAAAAACACACAACGACACAACAGGAGAGAAAAAGAGATAGAGATAGAGACAGAGAAAGAGAGAGAAAATGGATAGGGTATTTTCAGTGGAGGAAATCTCCGACCAGTTCTGGTCGCCGCCGCCGCCGCCTCTTCCGCCGTCGTCATCGTTTTCGTCGTTGAAAGCAAACGACGAGTCGTCTATGATGAATCGCAGCGCATCGGAATGGGCCTTCCAGAGGTTCCTTCAAGAGGCCTCCGTCTCCGAGGCGTCTTCTCGGCGACCGCCTCCGCCTTCGCCGCTGCCTCCTTCTTCTTCTGCGTCTGCCACCGACGAAAACGATGTAGTAGAGATCAAGGTCAAGGAAAATCCAGAAAGGAATCGGACATCCTTCAACGCCCATGCCAATAACATTCCCGTCGGCTCCGAGGATTACCAGGCCTTCCTCAAGAGCAAGCTCAATCTTGCTTGCGCTGCTGTTGCCATGGCTCGAGTAAATTTTCCTTTATCATTTTTCTTTCTGGTTCTTCCTCTTATTGGCTGTTTGGTTTTCTGGTGAAGCATTTCGTTCGTTTTCTTGGCGTTTGTTTGGTTTTGATTTTTACAGAATGATCGTTCTGATCGACCTATCTGATTTACAGTTTCTAGTGTTTTCGTTTAAAAAAAAAACTAGTTTTTCAACTAGGTTTTGACGACAGGGAAATTCTGAGATCTAAAGTATTTATTTTCTCCGAGACTTTCTGGCATTTTCTTTTTGCAGAGTGATTGTTTTGATCAGCCTAGCTGATTTAGAGTTTCTAGAGTTTTAGTTTCTAAAAAAAATTCTTTTCTTTCTTGATTGGGTCTTAACGACTGGGAAATTTGATTTCTAAAATTTCTTTTTTTGATACTTTCTAGCGTTTTTCTCGGTACCCAAACAGAGGATCGGAGTCCCTTTTTTTATATTTTTCCATTTATTTATTTCTTATTTGTCTAAGAACGTTAAAGTTTTAATTTTTATCTTCTCTATGCGTTCTATCGTTTGTATGTGTGCGTTTGGAATGGTAATAAAACTGCCTGGAACGTGTTAGGATCCATTCTGTAATTTTTTTTTTATCAACCTGTATTTTTTTATTTTGAGTCAATGGTAAAATAAAAAAAGAAAAACCAAAAAACTAAAGGTGACACGACTTGCTTGTGGACTTGTGGACCTTGTATATTATTAGGAAAAGCTGCTTTTGCTATAAAGGGTAATATTCTTGAAGCAAAAGGAGGCGTATAAAATAAGGAGATAGAACTGCATCCAGGGTGATGTAAATCATAACTTCGTGTATCAAGCTTATTACTTTTCTGGTTGTTAAGAAAGAAATAAAGTGCCGATGAGATTTGCGGGTTGAGTCACGCTGCTGGTGCCATCTGTTTCTACAACTTTTGTTGGAATGGATATTTGACCATACTTTTTATCCCTTTATTATTATTAATTTTTTTAATTTTTTTTTTGTTAATAGGGATGTTTTGGCAAAATTCAGGATTCTGCTGCTTCGGATGACTGTGGATCTCAGGTTTCCAACACTTCACAATTGGGGACTCAAGCTCCTTCTAATGGTATGAGTAAGCCTACAATATTTACAAGTGTAATTAATAATGCACATGCAGTAATTGTATGTGTACATGGAGTTTGATTAAAATACCAAGTCTAAGTCATTAGGAATTGCAACAGTTTAATTGATCACCCAGTTTTTGATTTGATGATGCATTGGACAGTTGTACTATCAGAATATCATCTTGTTTTTTGTGCTTTTATTATTACCTATGTAGGAGCTGGGTATGATTTATCCAGGTCCCAAGACAAGGATGTTCAGGGAACGCACGGAATTGCAAACTTGCCCATCCATAAGAAATCTGTGGTTCCATTAAAGCAAGCAACTAGTGGATCATCGAGAGAACAGTCTGAGGACGAGGAAGCCGAAGGAGAAACTGAAATGACCGAGAATATGAACCCTGCTGATGCAAAAAGAGTGAGAAGGTAACCATCTAAAAAAAAAGAAAAAGAAAAACTTCCATATCTGCCTTTGTAATTGTAGTATCTTAAGTTTAGGAACTTGTCAATATTGGATTCTTGCTATCGTGATATACCTTTGAACCATAATTGATGTAGCGGGGACATTATTCAAATGAAAAAATATGTCTCAGATATCATCATCCAGACAGTCACTACGATTCTTCCACGTATGTCCAGTTTACTGACCAAACATGAATAACATGATTTGAGTATTCCAGATAAAGTGATTCAATATATGTCTATTCACTGTTTTTTTCGCAATTTCTTTAAGACTAGGCAACAACTTACAAACAAACGAGCTTGCTTTCGGAAGTAGTTTTGGTCGTCAATCTCGTGGATGCGGTATTATTTTATGTATTGAGATAACCAACTGTAAAGAGAATATCCTTTCTATGGAGGAACCAATTGTCTGTCGGGTTTTTTCCCCTTGTCTTCCTGCTTGTCTTACCGTGTTGGATATTTGTGTCTCAGTTATGTTGAACGTTTAAAATAGCTATAGTATATTGTCCTGCAAGTTTGTGTCAAAAGAAGAAGGCCAGCGATTTCTTAATATTAAAATTACTACCTATAAATAGAGGACAATTTTCCAGGAAACCACCTATCCAGCCTTTGCATACTTCCAGTGTCAACTACGGTCTGGAAATCAAATGCCAAAATCGGTGAATTGTGATACAAGGAAAGAAACAGGATAGTAAGGCTCCACACCAAGTTGATTTCATTATTAATTTATTTGGTCTTTTGCAGAATGCTTTCCAATAGGGAGTCAGCTAGACGCTCGAGAAGAAGAAAGCAGGCCCATTTAAATGAGCTTGAGACGCAGGTTCTTGCCGTCCTTCCTTCTTATTACTCTCTATTATGTCCACATTGCTGCTTCTTTAACGATGTACTCAAGCTGCTAACTTTTTACAGGTTGCTCAATTAAGAGTCGAAAACTCTACTTTATTGAAGCGCCTAACTGATGTAAGCCAAAAGTACAATGAAGCGGCTGTTGACAATAGAGTTTTAAAAGCTGATGTTGAAACCCTGAGAGCAAAGGTAAGCTATATATTGTTTATGGTTCAGAATTTTAATCTGCTGCTGCTTATTTAGGAGGCTTTTGCATTTGCTAATAGGGTCCTATTATTTCCCCACCCTAATAGATGTACTTGTTAAGCCGTACAAAAAGTTATTTTGAAACATTTGCAGATAAGGATGGCTGAGGAGATGGTCAAAAGAATGGCTGGATTGAGCCCCATGTTCAATGGAATGTCAGAGATATCCTCAATCAGCATGCCATCATTCGACAGAAGCCCTTCTGACACATCGACGGATGCTGCTGTTCCAGTTCAAGATGAACCAAGTCATCATTTTTATCCATCTAGCAATCCTAACACCGTACCTCCTCAAGACAAGAAAGCCAGCAATGGTTCAGCAGAAATTCCTTCGGTTGAAAATGGGCAACCAAACTCAACAGGAGGGAACAAAAGGAGAAGAACAGCTTCCATGCAGCGAGTGGCTAGCTTAGAACATCTGCAGAAACGGATTCGCAGCGGAGGAAATGCCTGCGCACCAGAGCAGTAGCAACAGAACCGGGGAGACTAAGCCTGAAGATCTGCTGATCTTGGCAATACTGATTTTTGTCTAGATAATCATTATGTAAAAAGGGGAGATTTTCTATTCTTTAGCTTAACGACATTATGGATTAGTTGTTAGTTTTTTGTTACTTCTGATAGACAATGTGATTCAAGGAAGTCATTGATATTTCAAAAAGGAAGTCATTGATATTTCAAAAGGAAACTGATTCATGCGTTCAACATGCAGCCATTTTCTGGCATTGGTGACCTTCTGTTTGTAACATCTATTATAACTTATCAATTTTAACTGTAAACAGTATCGTAAATAGTTATAGTATAAAATTCTCATATGTTGTAGTTTGTAGACTTTAAACGTATTTTTCAACAGGTTATCTAAATATAGAAACCGTGGACCATGTTTTTAATAGCAATTAACTCAATTTCTTAAAGTGGTAGGAGGCATCCATTTGTGATTCTTTGTACGAACTAACTCATGCTTTGTGGGTGCCGTGGTCTAAAAGATATGAGGCCGTTTAGTATTGTTTTTGTTTTTAAAGCAAGTAAAAGTATTTTTGTTTTAAAAAATAATTTTTTTTTTTAGAATTGTGTTGAAAATATTTTTAAAATTTGTTTCGAAAAATGTAAAAAAATATTTCTAAAAATTTTAAGAACAAAATTAAATAAGATAATTTTTATCGAAAAAGTTTTTTAAATAAACCTTATCATAAACTTTTTATGTGGGTCTTACATGTGAAGCCCACCCATATGGACTGGGGGGAGCACGATGGGCTATATAGAACTGCCCTTATCGTTGATGCGCCCGCTTATTGCGGTCCTCGTTTACTTCATGTCTTGTACGGTGGAAAAGTCGGTAGAAAAAAAATTGGAGATATTTATAAGAAGAAAGGAGAGTACTTACTTGTTTGGGGAGGGAATTAGAAAAGAAAGGATTATTGCTTATAATCCTTCAGACTGAAGAAAGAAACAAGACGAAAAAATATTATCGGACACAGAATACTTTATTATTAATTATATATATATATATTATATATATTATTGAACTTGACGTAACGATTCTGGCTCTACATTTTGTGAGGAGTCAACTGTAGAGTGTTGAGTTATACTTAAAACAACAGTATTTTTTTAATTTCTTTTTTTGTCTTTTTGTTTTTACTTATTCATTTGTTTATATGAAGATTTAAAAATAAAGAAATGTATCTATCCAGTGGCTGAACTATTCAACATTTTAAACATTTTTCGTCAGTAATTGTGAGACCGTTTATATGTTTATGTAACACTTAATAAAATATATTTTACCATTATGTTACATTCAACTTGCTTTATTGTTAGGACATATAATACAAAAAAAAAAAAAAAACTATGTAAAAATATTACAAGTGTCAAATTCTATGGCCGCCGAACTCAAGACTGCGCCAAATAAAATAAATTTTTTATATAAAAAATTACACAGACAGTTTCAAAGAATACATATTATCTCAATTTGGCCCTTAATATTTAGTTTTAAACGTCTTACCAACCCGAGGTTTCTCAAACATACAATTTTGGCCAATCTGTTGTAAAACTTCCTATTTTATGGCAGCATGTACGCCACTACCATATTGTGGTTGATGAGATTGGCAAAGGATATACTTCAGGGGATGGTTTATCATCTGTCTTACCAATTTCAACGAAGCAGGAGTCCAATTGCTGATGATAATCTTTTAGTTCTTTATTTGAAAAACTTCCGTTGTTATAAGAATAAAAATATAACAGGTATATGGACATTTTAAAAATACATATAAGATTATAAAAACAAAATAATAAACATATCCACGTGGTCTTTCCAGCATACCTCACCCTGCAAGTGAATGGGGCAAAATCATAGGTTATAAGGTTTTTTTTTTTTTTGAAAAATTCTTTTTATTCTTTTGTATTAAAATCTTATTATTTATAAAACATAAACCTTAATTTAATATATAATATATTTTTCAAACTGAATTTTACTATTTTGTTAGCGTTAGATTATACGGGTTGCTCTTAGACAAGCCGAAAAAAGAACATTGCTCTTCTTTTTTAAAACAAACAACAAACTAGAGTAATTCCTTAATCATCTGGTTCACCAAAGCTTTTAGTTCTCATCTGTCCAATTATAAATATTATAAAAAGAAAAAATTTCATATTAATACTCTGTGTTATATTAAAATATGTGTTTAGTATCTTATGTTTTGAAATATTTTATATCGATACCTCGAATTTTTAGAAATTTTTTTTTAATACTCAAAGAATTTTTTGATACTAAATATGTGTCTTTTTTGTGTCCAAAAAAATTTAGGTACTAAAAAATTTTTTTAAAAAAATAAAAATAAAAATATAAAATATTTTAAAACATAAAATATTAAACACATACTTTAATATAGGAGGTTATTAAATTAAAATTTTTCCGTACAAAAACACACAAAATCTTGATAAACATTTTCCACGCGGCGCTAAACACAAAAGAATCTACCGCATTGATGTTCAAACACGAGGAATGGCCCACCATCGCCCTCAGCTCCAGTACTACCTAATCTTCCACGCACAAAATCGGACCAAATCCGAAAACCCTAAAGTTGCCAGCTAAAGGAGCAAGCTTTGCAGAACAGCCATGGAGATCTCATCGATAACTTTATCAGTCCCAAAACCTCTCTCCTCTCTCCCTCTCTCATCGTCTTGCTCCAGGTTTCCTGCCGATAATGCCACTAGCGCCTCTCTCCTGAACAGGAACAAGGCGAACACAGGGGCTCTGGTTTTGGGCGGTAGAAGGAGAGGATTCAGAACTGAGCCCGCCAGGAAAGGCCTCACTTGCAACGCTTTGTTCGGTCTCGGCGTGCCTGAGCTCGTCGTTATCGCCGGCGTCGCCGCCCTGGTTTTCGGACCCAAAAAGCTTCCGGAAGTCGGCCGGAGTATTGGGAAGACCGTCAAGAGCTTCCAACAGGTTGATTCACTTTCTGGATCTCTTTGTTTTCCGAGAAAATGCTCTGCTAATTTGTGTATATTGCTTGATTTTGTTTTGAGTGGTATATGTAACTACCCTGAACTTGACGCTTTCGGTAAAAATTGGTACTTTTCTTCGTTGTTTTGTTGTTTTTGGTCTTTTCGAGAAACAATTAGAATTGAGAAACTGAGTATAAAGAAAAGAGGCAAAAATTGGAATCATTGTAGATTTTTACTTGGAGACGGCTTTTATAGCTGTATAATTGGTCAATTGGGCTGAGATTGTGGAAGTGTAATTAAGAACAAATAGGATTTTTCATTTTAGTGTGTATTATATTTGTTTCGTTGATATTTTATTAACATCCAAATAAATCAATAAGTAGAGCGTTTCTGACGATTGATTGATCAGAAAGGTTTTTGTTTTTTAATCATTTATTTGGTTAGATAAAGTAGCCTTTGAAGTTTGATCGATATTTGGTCAATTCAGAACTAGCTCTACGTTGTCTCCCATTCCATCCGATGAATCTGTTTCCTTTGAGGTATCATAGATAGAATACAATGATGTAAACCTTTTTGTAATCTAGTTGCAATTGGGAAAAGAGAGAGCTAGTGGTAAAAGTACTCATGCACTAAAACGTGTTAAAAAGATTTAAGATTAAAGGCTGTTATTTTCGACATACCAAGAGAAGAGAAGCCAGAGTAGCTTAGAGTTCAGGGTTCACAGAGGTTGAACTTGATACTACATAAGAAATCTATTCTGGGAAGGTAGTGTGTCCCATAGTAGAGGCGTTCGTAGATTTGGCAGCACTTATGGGGTGTTTTGGAGCACCGTTGGAATTGCAATTTTGCGCTTCAATAAACTTTTCTACGATGAATTCTCTTACATGCTACAACATTTTTTTGTTCTAACTTGCAGTTCCAACTACGTTCAAAAATGCCCTATTAAGTTAACCAAGTAAGTGGATGATTTGCGTTAAGTAGATATTGCAGAATAAGTGCTAGGAAAACTCGCTTCATATATGAAAAGATAACATTATTTGGCGCATTTGGTTGCTTATTGGCAACTAATACTTGGTGAAGTCATCAACTTCCATATGTTGGCCAAGGCGCCTATTTGAAAAACTTCTATCTTATCTAATTGTGCACTATCAGGCGCTAGGATGAAGAATAAGGAAACAAAAGTTGATGATTGTTCAATGACGTTAACTCTAAGTTTGGCTCTACTTTTATATCCGTGGTCTATATTCGTTTTAAATGTTCCTGCTTTTCGTCAATTGTATAAAAAGCAAACAGAACCTTCGAATTGTTTTGATAGTCGGTGTTCTTTTAACAATTTTCTATACCATTTAATGCTGGCTTGGCTTCTTTTCCTTCTCTTTACGAGAATAGTTTATTTGCCTGTACATTTTGTAGGCTGCAAAGGAGTTTGAAACTGAGCTTAAAGCCCCTGAGTCCACGACGGAAACTCCTGTGGAAAAACCGGCGGCAGTGATTGAAGAGGAGAAACAAGACGTTACAGTTCCAAGCTCAAAAGAAAGTGTATGAGATTGTAGTGTCATATATTAAAGTATGAGATTGTACCACTAGTAACATCACCGAATGCCTTGTCTCATTTTTCCAGACTGGTTGATAAACCTTCTTGGTCTATGTTTATGCCGGCTTCTCTTTGCAATCGTGATTTGAATGGTAAAACAACGAGTACTCAATTTTTACCTGAGACTTGCAATACATAGCGAGAATTATCAGGATAAACCGTTGATATATCTTACATGCTCAATCACATGCATATAAAAATAAAAAGTTCCATTTTCGACAATAAGAAAAAAGAATCCCACCTTTTTCATTGAGTGGAGTCGGTTATTTGGAATATTGTATGGTAGGCTCTAAAAAACCATATTTTCAATCGTGTAATCTTTATTTTGTTTTGTTAAATGGTGAAATGTCATGCCATAATGCTGTCCTGTAAATGAGTTTGAACTCAAAAATTGTGTTCAAATACCTTAATATACACGAGAGCTTTATAATATAATGTAACACGTAATAGTTTTATATGGTGTGTGAGTTTAAACGCATTTGTCAAAGTAGAAGGTTAATTTGGCATAAATGTAAGGTGCGTAAATGGTTTCAAACTATGTAGTATGATACTTTATCACGTAATTCTCTTGGGTTTTATATTTTCAACTATTGACCGTTCACCAGGGTCCATGAATCAAGCAAATATTGGCTTGTGAGGATCATTCTGATGCACAAAAAGATGGCACGAGAAACCCGAAAGATAACGCCTTTATGAGTTGGAGTTGGAAGCCAACTAGACGGGCTTTGTTGTCTGAGCTGGGCCGTAGCTAGCAATTTTGACTTCTTTCGAACTTTTGAGCTGGGTTCCATGTATGGACTTTGGACCTGACATTTTGAAAGCCTAGTTTTTTGGTGGAAATCTGTAAACTGGTCTAGTCAGGCCTGACTGGTTATTTCTGACTAACCAGTTGAGCTGCGAGCTTTCATCTTTCTCAGTTATTTATTAATTTATTTATTTTTAAAAAATTATAACCAAGCAACAAAAGATTAGTGTTTAATAAATTTTGTTTGAATCAATTTTGATAAAATCATTATAGTATGGTAAAGTTTTACAATAAAACTCATTGTTTCATGATATTGTAATATGTGATATTATAGTAATTAAAAGTTTTGATCAAAAATAAAAAGGTGTTTGAAAGGGTTGAGGGAATAAGTGGTTAGAAACACTTTTACTGTAACATGTGAGAGCTTAGCTATAGCAATTTTTTTAATTGTTACTGTAACATGTGAGAGCTTTACACTGTTCATAAGTTTGTGGTGGAAACCACGGTTCCCACCACTCCGCCAAACATGCGATAAGATTGTATTTCAATTCTATAAGAAAAATATTCTAGCAGCGTTTAATGATTGAGTGCCAACTATAAATTATTACATGGACCACATAGTATAAAATAAAAGGTCTATGGTTATATAACTTATATTTGAGGGAGTCTTTTACATCCTCTAAAAAAAGGGACATCATTGCGTGGAACATTTCTCTCTTTTGAGGCCTTTTGCTTTTTGTATTGATCAGAAGTCTTCCGTTTTTTTTCTTTTTTGGTCTCATTTTTTTAAAGATTAAAGGTTATAGGTATAGTTATTGTAGCTATTCATTTTTTAGCATGCAAAGCGAGCAATTTGAATAGGAGAAGAAAAGAAAATGGTAGAAAAATAAAAGCAAAAGAGAGTTTATTGGTACGCGTAATTTTCTTGCACCGAACATAACTCCTCATTTTCTGGCTAGAAACTAAATACAGACACCCCTTTCGTTGTCCAAAATAAAATTACAAAAAAAGATAAATGGTGACAAAACAAATATTGATCGGAGTAACATTACACAATCCACTACTGATTAAGGGGTGGTGGGACCCTTTCATTTTTGTTTCTTTTAATTTTCTATTAAAATAATGGTTGTGGGCCAATTCTATTTTGCAATTTATATTTATTTATAGGGGGTACAATATTATGCTACCATAGAGTCCAAATTAAATCATATACCCTGATCTTTCCGTGTACACAATCGCCACTAAGATATAAAGGTGTTAGCCTCATCATCTTAGTTGCAATAATGATTATCAATATCATCCTTCTTTCTAATTTTAGTACAACAAGTCAAGGATGTTTTTATTATTGATGGGCATTGTAGCTAAAGTTGGTGAAAGTATAATTAATTAAATAGAAAAAGAAAAGAAGCATAGAAGGACAAACAACAAAGGCAGATACACATAAGAAACAAAAAGAAAGAATAAACAATTGAATACCTTTTAATATGTTTTTTCATGTTTTAATCTCCTCACACATCCGCCTTTACAGAATTCTTTAACTTAAAACTTTGGCAACAAATTCTATCCATGTATTTTGTAAGCCAAAAAAGAAAAAAGAAAAAAGGTTAACGCCCTTGAATTAGTTGGATCCTACTTGATATAACAATTAGAAAACATTACTCTTGTTAAACTATAAGCCATATTCAATTATCTTTTGGCGATCACCAATAGCCAACCAAATCATAATTAAAACAAAAAAAACCTCGATGTTCTTTTTTCTGTGTACCGTTTGAGCCTGTTTACGCTTAATTGTTAAGTTTTTTTTTTTAATATAAATGTCAATATTAATATTATATTTGTTAAAAAAATATATAAAAATAATATATTTTATGTGTTGTTTTCATTTTATATTTCAATATATAATACTTTTTAGAATGTTATTTTTACCTTTTGTCATAATTATTAAACCTTTAAACATGTAAAAGTAAACTTTCAACATTAAAATAATTAAAAAGCTAGAATATTATAATTATTAAAACAAAAAGTCAATATACTAACCAATAGAAATCAAGTGTCAAATTTGTTATATACTAAACTTTATGTCAAATTACTATATGACTTTGTGGTAAATTTTCCAGATTAGTATATAGTAAATTTAACATTAAAAATGGTATTACATCGGAGAGGGCTTTTTTTTTTTTTTTTTGCACTCAAATACTATAATGACTTTGTGGCAAATTTGTTAGGTTAGCATATAACAAATTTGACATTAAAAATGATATTATATCGGAGTAACGAAAAAGGAGTTTTTTTTTACACTCAAATACTAAATTTGTTATTGACACATCAATTTAACATTGCATTGGAAAAGCACATTGTTTAAAGTATGGTATTTGATTCTATCAATAGATTGTTGGATTAACTTTTCAAAAATTTGATATGTGACTATCTATGTTAAAAATTTATAATGTGTGTTGTAAAATTATTTTCAGTTATAAATCAGATTGTGAAAAAGTTGATGGAACAGTTTAATAATATGATCTACTTGTAGGAATAAAATCTTAGTTTTATGTCTTTTTTTCGTTTAATAAGGTGTTTGAAACAATAGTTTAAATAATTGATCTCAACTATAAGCGATATAAAACTTTTAGGTGGTGTTTGAAAGGTGGTGAGAACAGTTAGTTAGAACCACTTTTATTGTGGCATGTGAAAACTTTATCCTGTAGCAATTTTTTTTTATTGTTACTGTAACATGTGAGAATTTTATACTGTTTATAATTAAGTTTGTGGTAAAAATCCCATTATACCAAACAGAGGTTATATATTACAATAAAAAATTACAATATAAAACTTTTATACTCTATAGTTGTTTTATATACTTTGTAGTTTTGAAATTTAACTGGTGTTTTAAACTATTTTTTCAAATATCTATTGAAAAGAAGAAGAAGGAGAAAAGAGGGAGGTACCAATCACGCTCCAGGGCTGGCAGCGTAAGACATGTAAAACCAGTGCAGAATTCCATTTTCTTAAAAAAAAAAAAGTAAAATAAAAGTAAAAGAAAAATCAGAACTTTCCCATTAGCCTTTGTCTTTTAAACCACTATAAGTTCAGCGGACCAGAGACACCACCCCTCTCGCAAGTCAGAGTAAAAGCAAACCCAAAAACCCAAAAAAAAAAAAAAAAACGAGAATTCATCAGCTGCTGAAAAAGAAAAGCCAGAAAGCCAAGCACTTCTTCTTATACTTCTTCTCCCAAAGTCTCAAAGAAAAAAGATAAACAAAAAAGAAAAGAAGAAAAAATTCCCACTTCAAAACTCTCTCGCCCATACTTGACGAGAGTCTCGGAATCCCCACTTCCATTATCGGGTCATCGGGGTCCGGATCTGCCACCCATTTCCCCGACACCTTTCTCTCCTCGAACTCCGAAAAACCCAAAAGAACAAAAAGAAAAAAAAAATTACTCCACAGTTCATCTTATATAGAACACTGCTTTCTTCTCTTCTCTAAAGTTCTAATCTTCCGATTGAGAAAAATTATGGCGGGAAATCCGCCGGAGAGTAGTCTGGGCGACGATTTCTTCGAGCAGATCTTGGCGGTGCCTCAGGCGTACAGCACTGGCGGAGGTTCCGGAGATGTGGGGTCCATGCCGATGGGGTTACAGCTGGGGTCCGGTGGGTCCAGCTCTGGTGGTGGGTTCAGAGGGGTCGGAATGGGGATGGGTATGCCTCTGGGGCTGAATTTGGAGCAGCAACGATTTATGAGGCATCATCATGACAACAGGTTCCGAGATGATCTTGAACAACCTGATAATAATACCACCACCAACACTAACGTAAGTCCCTTTTGTTTTTCTTTTTGGTCGTTTTCTTTGGAGGGTAGTGTCGTTTTTGGGTTAAAAGTGCTTGTTGTGAGAGTGAATTTTTTTTTCGTTTGATAAAGATGTTGATGTGGGTTGGGATTTGCTATCTTCCAGTCTTTCCATAATCTGCTGAAAATTTCCATGTTGCTTTGCCGGAAAGCGCCAGAGAGAGAGTAAAAATAAATAAATAAAAAAGAAGAAAAAATTCGAATCATGTCAGCTTTTAGAGAGAAGCAATTCGAAACCCAAAATTCCTCTCTTTTCCTCATTTGTTTTTGAGAAACTTGGAATGGAATCTCTCTGTGTTTCTTTTTATTTTTTTTATTTTTCAATTTTCTGTCTCTTCCCGGGAGGGTAAAGCTTTCAACTTGTTGAAAAGGGCATGTCTGTAAAATGAGAGGAATATGAAGGGTAATTTGGTCAATTTGTTTTTTGGCCAGGAGAGAGATTCGGTGCAGATGGGGAGTTTATTCCCTGCGTTTGGACATTTGCACACCCAGTCGCTCCGCCCAACGCCGCCGCCTCCACCGCCACCACTTCACCAGGTCAACTTAATTTCACATATTGACGAATTTGACCTCAAACTTTTCTTTTATTTGCAAAGATGGCCTTGCTACTATCAAAGTATAAAAAAATAGGGTGTTTAGGAATTAGCATTCGGACCGTTTAAACTAAAAACACTTTTGACAATTTAAATTTTATAAAATCAATATTGTAGTAAAATTGATTTAAAACATAAACCATGTTGAACCATGATTCTCAAATACCTAAAACTTTTTCAATGGGCAATTATGTCGGTAATTATCTTTTCATTTACAAGGAATGATCCAAAGAATTTTGCTTTACAATAAAAGTTGCACGCTTTCTTCTTGTCTGTTTATCTTTTTCCTTAAAATCCCCTTTTTCATAAGCATTGATGCAGTAGAAAATTTTGTAAAAGCAACAAATTATTGGTGTTTAAAAAAAGGTTGCATCTTTTTATTTGACTATTGTTAGTTTTTTAATTAAACGATCATTATTCTCCTCCGTTACTGTGAGCTAGTAAAGTTTGTTTATTATATTGTCTAAAAGTAGGGTAAATAATAAAGAAGAAAAAGTGGAACAGAGAAAAGTGGACTTTAAATTATTTTGAACAGGCGCAATTACAATTGATAATTTGTGTTAATTAATATTTAAGAGCTCGTTTCATATTCAAAGCAGAAAAAAAAAAAAGAAATAAAAAGAGCCCGTACCACTTTTGCACGCGCAGTGGGCTCGTGCGTAGCGTTTCTTTTGAAGTTGACGCGTTATTGTAACAGCAGGCTCTCCGTTTACACGTGCCTTGTCTTAAACGTCCACACGTGCAATCTTAGGGACTATTTGGTCCTTTTTGGTTTCCTTTGTAATGTGATCTTTGTCAGGTTAAAATTTAGTCTTGTCATCACGCGCTCTACTCAGTCAAAAGCGCGTGTTTCACACGCGTATCTGCCCTTTGTGAATTGTGATTAATTTCATTTGAGTTGGATGAAATTTGACTTTGGCGATCATAAGTCTCTGTCTCTGTCTCTGTGTGTGGGTGGGGGGTGGTGTGGGGAATAAAATTTACTGTTGCACCCCATGTTATTCATCTTTTGTATAATGCATATAAACTTTTAATTTTGGTAAAATACACTTTGAATTTTAAAATCATTAGCAATTGAGATCCAATAGCTAGCAAGCGTTAAAAACATAAACAATTTTAGTCACGATATTCGCAATGAGTTTTTATATGGGTAGAGCTCATCATTTTAGGAAAAAAATTGAAGTTCACCACATAAAAAAGAGTATTTAAGGAAAATTACAAGTAACTATTATACTTCAAGTATGAATGATTTTAAAGTTTGGTGTGCATTGTGTCAAGATTGAAAGTTTGAGGTGTAGTATGCAAAAAGTAAATAGTTAAGGGTGCAACAATGTAATTTACTTTATATACTTGGGATTATTGGGTACTATGATTGCTTGATTAATTTTTCCAACTTCATTTGATGATTGCTAAAAAGAAGTTTAAACCTGTAGCTAAATTGGTATGGAGTGTTGAGGCTAATTGGTTTCCTAATTAATCAGGATCTTTCCTGGTATGTAATGAAGCTCATCTAAACTCGTTGTCTTCCTCTAAATATAAGTATCGTCTCATAATACACACTAAAAGATGCTGGAATATTACGCAACTGAATGTCAAAAAGTTTAGTTTTCGTGCCGTAAGGTTGTGCAAAACGTGCTGTTTGCCTTTATTTCTTGGTTGCCAGATTAAAGTGATAGAGCTTTTGTGCTAGGAAAAGTAGGAAAGAGATGATGCTAAATGATCCATTAGATGGTCTTCCACCACCAAGTTCTGTCGGGATTACTTAGTGAATGTCCAAACTCAAGTTTAGCATTGAAATGACTTTGAGTCATAATCTGACTAAATGAAAGGTTGGTAATAAAGTACTTCAATATCTCATCGTTATCATAATGATTTGGTGAAGCGAGTGGTTTTTTGAGCTTTTCCTCGTTTGGATCCCAATTTTATGGCCACAGTTTCCATGAATCTGATGGCTGCAAGGTTCCAAGGGAGACCAGTGATTTTCCTATTAGGAGTTTATTAAAACGATTTTTTATTGGCTGGTCAGAGTATAGTCAACGTCTAATATACGAGATTCAACCTTTCTATCATTGAGTTCTGTTGCTTTAATTATTAATCAATTGCTTTCTACATATTGAAAGGATGGCTGAAATCATTTGTGATTTTTAATATTTGTATTCCGAGTACTTATAATATTTCGTGTAGATTATTTCTTTTTTGTGCATGAATTGACATCATTTGTTTAATCCCGAAGCAGCCGTTTCATGTTCAACCCATGGCTGCACCGGTTGCTGCTGTGCCTCCTCCACCAGCCATCCGCCCAAGGGTGCGAGCCAGACGCGGGCAGGCAACAGACCCCCACAGTATTGCTGAGCGGGTAAATTAGATTATGGTTTCTATCGTTATCGTAAATTTTCAGTCATAATTCTATTGTACCACAGTCATTAAGGTGCTCATAATTTGTGCCCATTGACACATGAGACACCTCAAGATGTTACTTTTCGATTGAATTTATAAGCTGAAAGAGACCTGAACATTTTTGAGCTTCTTGAATTTATTGACATTGATAAAAAGTTTGTTGGATTATCAAAATTTAATACTATTAATGTTTTTCATTCTTCCAATGTCCTTTGTGGTGTTACATCAGTATTTCTTTGTTTCTTGCGATTTCAGTTACGTCGGGAAAGAATAGCGGAAAGAATGAGGGCTTTGCAGGAACTGGTTCCCAGCTGTAACAAGGTTTTTGTGTTGAAAGTTTTTTGGTAGTCAATTTCATCGTACAGCAACCTTGGAAAATTCAATATTTTGATTTGCAATTAATAATGTTGTTAATATTGTCATCTTGTGCAGACAGATAGGGCTGCGATGCTTGATGAAATTGTAGATTATGTGAAGTTTCTGAGGCTACAAGTAAAGGTAAAAATTTCCAAACATCCAAATGGTTGTATGATCTAGAAAAGATTCGTTAGCAGATTTCTTCCAAGATAAGTTAAGCTCGAAATTATCGGATTGATCTCTCTCAAAAAGTCATATCTTCTGCCAAAAAAAAAAAGCGATGGATTTTTAACATCATTGTTGTAAAAACTTGTTCCAAATGCCTACCAGTTGCGTGGTAATTTTTCTTGCAAACTCTGTTGTAGAATGTCATTATTATGAGGAGGGTCCCAGCCTTGTTGAATTTAGGAGACACCAATGAAAGCCTTTTTTATTAAAAAAAAATTGTAGTGGTTATGAATTATGATGTTGAACTTGAAATAACTTTGTCTCGTGTAGGAATCTCCAATAAAGAATGAGGTCATAATTGAATATGTGGACCATTAACTGCATTCTTAAACAACTGGCTTTATTACTAGTTGAATAATTTCTTCTCATCAAAATTTGTTGATTTTTATTCTACTTAATGGAACCAGGTTTTAAGCATGAGCAGACTCGGTGGAGCTGGTGCAGTAGCTCAGCTTGTAGCTGATGTACCTCTATCATCAGTTGAGGTACTAAATTTTCTAATATATACACATGTATCTATCTCTTACAATACCAAGCAGTAAGTAATGTAGTAAGTTTAGAAAGTCGATTAGAATTTCTTAGGCTATTTGGTTCTTGAAGCATATTCTTTCATCGATAAATATATTCTTGCATAAATTTAAGCTATAAACTTTTGTTGTGTTGCATTGTGGAATGAAAGGGAGAGGGAACTGAAGGTGGAAACGGTCAAGCAGCTTGGGAGAAGTGGTCGACCGACGGCACGGAGCAACAAGTAGCCAAGCTGATGGAAGAAGACGTTGGAGCTGCCATGCAGTTCCTTCAGTCCAAGGCACTATGCATCATGCCCATATCTCTTGCCTCGGCGATTTTCTGTACGCACCAACCAGACGTGCCGAATCTCGTGAAGCCCGAATCAAACAGCTCCTCATAGGGTCCCAGCAGAGAGGTGAAATTGCACATGCCCCCAGTTCCCGTTTTTGACTTCCACACTCCTTGGGGTCTATTGAATCCTGTGATTGGTCCATTTCTCACTGCTGACATTGGGCATTTGGTACTCTTTTTTAAGTTTCTAACTCATGCCAATGAGAGACAATCAAGTCAATGAAGCTGTTCATTAATTTGTCAGTTTTGTCAAAACAAAGGGACTTTGATTTTCATGACTAGGAGGAAAAAGAACCAAAGGGCATGTGATATTTTTGGCCTTGGTCAAGCATGTGGGAAAGTTTTGCTTGCTTTTGTCAAAAGGCCCTTTGATTGTCTTCCTCTTCTAGCACTAGTGGTGGGTTTAGTGGGGGGTGACCAAAATATTGGTGGTGGGAGCTTTTCTTTCTTTCTTTTTTTTTTTCTCTTTCTTTTTTTTTTCTCTCTTTTCTTAACTTGGATAAGGGGTGCCTGGGCCATTAAAAAGAGGTAGATGGGTATGTGTAATTTATTATGTATTTGGAGAAAAACTTTAGTGCGAGTTGAAAAATAGATAATGGTGGTTTTCTCATAAAGCTATTTTGGAAGCTTCTGGTTTTCTTTATTAAGTTTTTTTTTTTTTTTGGTACTAATCTGTTTGAATTTGTTGTTTATTAAAAAGTGAACTAGGACTTTCCTTTCAAATCTGCCGAATAATAGTAGAAGAGAGCGCTATTGGGCGAGAGAGTAGAAAACGATGTTTAGCAAAAAAGACGGTAGCAAAAAAAAAATAATAATAAAAAATAAATAAAAAAAAATATATATATATATATATGTATATATATATATATTGGAAAGAAAGATAGTAGCATTTTTACCAGTTTTTATCCACTAGCGAAAGGGATGATAAGGATGGATAATTAAAATTTATATCTTCACACTAGATTTAATATATAAATTTATATCTATTTTTAATTAATATTTAATTTTAACTTAAAAATTACTTAAGATAACTCAGATTAAAGATGACTTTAAAAAGTTTAAAAATCTTTATATTAAAGCTTTTGTCTTAAAAAAGTGTATAGAATACTTGCTTCTTATGTTTTTATTTTTGGTTTCTTTTTATTTTTGGAAAGTTTAATTTTAAAAAATCTTTATATTAAGGTTTTTGTCTTTAAAAATGTGTAAAATACCTGTTTCGTATGTTTTTATTTTTGTTTGCTTTCTTATTTTTTAAAAGTTTTAATTTTTTTATTTAGGAATAATTTGGTCATTTTAAAGTTAAAATCAACTGTTAACAAAGATAAGGTATAAATTTGTATATTAAATTTATTATGAAAATATACATTCGATGAGATCGAAAACCAAAAATATAGTTTTTGAATTAAACTGAAGCAAACGGTATATAAAGATAAATTACCCATTATTAAAAAGGTTAACATCATTTCTTGTTCCCTTGAATTGCAAGGAAAATAAACTAATACGACCTTTTGTTGGAGCTTAGTTTGAAATGAATAAATCATAAAGTAATGCTTATAAAAAAAACTTAGATGTTATGTCCTCTTGAAGAAAGCACGCTAACATTATGGATGCTGTCGAGCAAAACTTCTCTTACTACTTTGTATTCTGATTACCTAAAAACTGACATCGTCAACTTGAAAACTAACTGCTCTAGAAGATGCCATCTAAAAAAAAAAAAAAAACCCCAAATTCTTCGAGACGAGAAAATTATTTGAGAAACAAAAAAGATTCTAATGGCAACAAAAAGAAGAGATAAATTTAAGAAAAAGGGCAAGAACTACGGTACTTAGAAAACGTAAAGAATTAAAAAAAAAAAAATCTTTTAGACGACCTCTTCAAAAACGACAATACTCAATAGAACGACAACATCCCGAAAACTACATCATAAGAAACGACATCATCTTGAAAAACGAGAATAACCGCAAAATCGTTGAAAACGACAACACCTTCCTTGACATTATTTATTATTATTTTTTTTAAGCATCTGAAGAAAGGGACATGAACCAAAGACCACAGCATCTTAAGAACGACAACGTCCAAGCAAACGACATCATCTTGAAAGCGACAATGACAAGAAGGCTTCATAAAACGACAACATTTTTGGAAGCAACTCCATGTTTGCAAACATATGATAGGAAGAAAACGGCATGAATATGAAAACGACAGTAAGGACAACACCTTGAAAAACGACAAAGTTATAGAAAACATGGTTTTCAAACATAAAGTACGATAAAACAACCTTTCTCGCATGGATATTGTACTATACTGTACACTACGTTATATACGATCTGGGATTTAATTTGGACTGAAGTCAAGAAAAGAGCGGAACTGCGGCACCCGAGTTGAAATGCCATAAAAGATCCAACTTGTTTGTTTCCCAAGAACATTTCAGCTTGTCTTCTTCATTTTTTTTATCTCCTCTCTTTCATGGGAAGTCTAGGATTTGAGCAAACACGAGGTCCTCGACTTATTACAAACATCTAACCTTAAATCTGATCAATTGATAAAACAAAAATCGGCGATTGTTCAGACTTGTGGGCACAAAAGAAAAGATTAATCTTGTTTTTATCCGGACGATTTTCCGGGTATTCTCTAGTCCTTCTTCGACATACCACCCTTGTATTCGTCTTCTGAGTTCGTCTTCAAGCAAAAGCAATAGCAAGGTTTTCTGGGACCCAACCGTGTCACTTGAGCTCAATCACGAAACTCTCGTTTTGCTCGAGAAATGCAGCTCGAGAAACCATTTCAAGCAGATTCTTGCCCAGATGATGAGAGTTGGGCTCGTTGGAAATACATTTCCAATGAGCAGACTGCTCTTTTTCTCAGCAATCTCACACCCCGAGAACTTGGACATGGCAACACTCATTTTCCCAATCTTTACATTCACAACACCATGATTTCAGCCTTGTCTTTCTTGAAAAATAAGTCGTTTTCTTTGTGCACTTCCACGCTAAATTCTGGTATATACCCAGATAAACACACCTCCTTTACCTACTTCAAGCCTCACAATGTTTATCAGAAGTGATGCAGATACATGGGCATGCCAATGTGCAGGTTTTTTCTCATATGGGTAACTGAGAAGCTCCCCAATAAAATTATACTTGGGAGAAGGGTCAAGAAGACTTGCTCAGCAGGTGTTTTCTGAAATGTCGATACGGGATGTTGTCTCGTTTAATATCATGATTGTTGGTCATGCCAAGGAGAGGTTTTGCTCTGAACCGATAAAACTGTATCATGAAATGGAGAGTTTGGCTCTTAAACCGGATGAGTTTTCCATGCTAGGACTGTTGTGGCTTGGGAAGTCTGTACATGCATGGACTGAGAAAAGGAAGATTGGTAGTTCTTCAAATTTTTTTTTGGGAATGCTCTTCTTGACATGTACGTGAAGTGCGAAGAACTTGGTACTGCATTGAGCATTTTTGATTTGTTATTGGAGAAGGATATTTTTTCGTGGAACACAATCATTGCAGGGTGTGCCAAGGTTGGGCAATTGGAGCTTGGTTTATATCCTTTTTCAATGAAATGCCTAGAAAAGATCTAGTTTCATGGAAATCATTAATTTGTGGATTCTACCAGAAGGGTGATCATAAGATGATTATGAGTCTATTTAGTACCATGGTCGCGGATATGAGTCTAGGCCCGACAAAATCACAATGGTGTGTCTAGTCTCTGCTGTTGCCGCAATTGGAGAGCTGGGCCGAGGGATGTGTATACACGGCTTGATTGTTAGAATGCAAATGAAAGTGGATGGGTTTTTGGGTTCAGCGTTAACAGACATGTACTGCAAATGTGGCAACGTTGAGAGAGCTTTCTTGGTTTTCCGTCAAATAACAAATAAGGAAGTCACTGTATGGACGACAATGATCACAGGATATGCTTTCCATGGTTATGGAAACAAAGCCCTGGATCTGTTTTTTGAGATGCAGAAATTTGTAATGCCAAATGGTGTTACTTTTCTTGCTGTTCTCACAGCCTGTTCTCATTGTGGTCTTGTGGATGAAGGGCTTAATCTATTTTACAGTACGAAAGAAAAATTCGGTATTGAACCAGGAGTGGAGCACTATGGATGTGTGGTGGATCTTTTAGGTTGGTCACGTAGGTTAGTGAAGGCAAAAGACGTGATCAAGAAGATGCCAATGGAACCAAGTCGATCCATCTGGGGAGCAATGCTTAGTGCTTGTAGAGTACACGGAAACATGGAACTAGCAGAGATGGCGTTGAAAGAACTGCTCAAGTTAGAGCCCGAGAAAGAGGGTGGATATGTCTTGTTATCTAATATATATGCTGCTCGTGAGAAGGGGAAGCAGTCGGATATGATTAGGGAAGTCATGGACAGCAAGGGAGTGAAGAAGACCGCAGGTTGTAGCAGTGTCAACATCGACGGACTTGTTCATAATTTTACGGCTGCAGATTCATGGCATCCTAGATGGCAGGACATCTTTTGTATTCCGCATTGTCTAAATGGTGAAATGAAGCTGGATGACTTCCCTCCTTAGACATGCCAATATTGTTAGACCCGTACTGTTGACTCATTTTGTACCTCTAATCGACCAGAAATCGTTATTGATTGCTGCTGCTGGCTGGTTCTGTCCCAAGAGTGAGGAGAGCCAGTAAGTGCAAAGGAATGTTGAGCTAAGAAAAACATTGTTAGCTTTGTCAAAGATCCGAATTCGTTGTTTGAAACACACCATAGCGCTTGTAACAAAAGACGAGTTTCACAGTTATTGTTGTGATGGCCTGCATAAACCACTCTTGTGTTCTTGTATGGACATGCTTATCAGATTTCTAAGGAGTCAAAAGCTCGTTCTTCTGAAGGAGCCGTACCTTCTACATACTGCTGTTTCTGGTGTTATGCCTGGAATTGGGAAGGATTCTACGCCCTTGTGAGTTCAAAATTAAGCGCACAAAAAGTGCACCACATTAGTTGTTTCCGTAAAATGCATTTTTTTTCCCACTTTTCAGTAAGCAATTTTTTCTCCCTTTTTCGTTTGCTAGGCAAAGGCACAACATTACTCTAAAAAACGCGAGTGCCAGACGGTGAGAGAAACATGGTCTTTGAAACACAAAGAGAAGTTAAAGATGAAAGGAAAGCGGTAATCAAAACAAAATATTGTTCAGTTGTCAAAAAAGAATCAAATGCTCTCTAGAGAGTGCAATAAGAAAGAGGTAAAGAAAAAACGCTGCAAGTTTTTGCTCCTCTATTGGGTGTTGGACTCCTTCAGCAGAACAAAATTTTTACAAAGTTGCTGTCCGAAAAGTGTGATCTATACAAAGCCAAACAAGCACCTTAAAAGAATAACTCTGACATAGAACCCCCTTTATCTTCAAAAACATCTTACACCTACTAATCAGAAGATCTCGGTCCAAAACATTTTACACCCTACCCATCAGAGATCTAGGTCAGCTAATGAGAATGATGAGGGAATCCCTGTAAAGTTCTACACGCCCCCTAATTCTGCAAGTATACCCTTGCCCAATATTTTATTTATCTCCCCTATAACTCACAGATTCCTCCAGCAACAAAACTGCAGAACCAAAGACAAACCACCAAACTTATATTAGTAAAAAATATACATCTTTGTTGAAGATCGAACCACTCATGTGGACCCAGAGCTTGCAGTAACCCCACCACCATCTCTTAACCCTTGAAGACACAAATTTAAGGTTCTTTGCACGCTGTCAGCAACTAATCTCAATCTTCCTTGATTAGCATCCCCAGGAGAAGATCCATTGACTTCCACTGTCCGAGCAACCCTCTGTTTACACTTCTCCCAATCATCAACACGAAACCAGCAAGCTTGTCCTCCATGGCTTCCATCCATGCCAAGGAAAGACACGCTAGGATTTTCACCGAATGAATACCTCAACCTCACAGAGACACAGTAAGGCAACCAAGCAGCGCCACCAGCAGCGTTAACGTTAAGTATGTGAGCAGGATCAAGAACAACGGTGAGTGCAAAATCAACAGAGTTATGAGGTCGATCATAGTGGATATTGCTTTTTGCTACTGATGAATTCTCTGAGCTATCATCCATATTCAACCCAGCATGGTTTTCGAGACATAATTCAATTCGTGGTTTCTGTGCTGGAGCTACATCTCCACCTTGTGCTTGAGCTAAGCCTTTTTTCCAAGCAATTAACTTCAAGAATTCTCGTAATACTGATATAGGTAGCGTGAGAAGAGTGATAAATGATGCCACACGAGATGCATCATAAGGCTCTGAAGCAACACGGCGACTGAAGTAATCACATATCTCTCCTATTTCAGACTGTGTTAATTCTTCTTGAGCAGCGTTCGAATTCTGCTGCTGTTGCTGCTGCTGCTGATGGTGGAATCGCTTTACACTAAGCACTTGAAGAAGCAGCTGAACTCTATGGACACTTACTGCAAATACATATCCCCTGTAAACAGACGTGCAATCAGATCCAGCAGGAGAGAGTCATATTATATCACAGGACTCACTCACAAGAACTGTTGGAATATAAAACTATTGTTGTCCACCTCGAACAGCTAAAGTTTTGGGAAAATTTTAAAAAATTAACATGAACACTTAGTTCAAAGTTTCATTAAACGATACAAAAATGACCAACAACTATCCATGCAATAATGTCAATGAAAGCCAGATATCATGACGTTACATCAGTAAGACAACAAGAAAAGAGACAAATTTTTTAGATATAATCAATGAGGATAGTCACACAAAAGAATTGGACCTTAATGACTTACCCAACAAAGAAACGCAAGGCAGGCTGCTCCTGGTCCAAATTTAGAAGTGCACCTTCATTGTCCTTCAAGATAGATCCTAGTATTTCTTTCAAAAGATCTGGTAGCTGAGCAAATAGCCATAGAACTCCTAGATACTTGAGAATACCTCTTAACACTTTCTTAAGAGCAACAAGGGGAACCCAACCACCTCCATATCCACCATCATCACCAAGCCCAATAATTGCCGTATTCAATTCTCCTCTGACGTGTGCAGGAACACCTGTTCCAGGTGGTCTACGTAAAGGAACCGCTGCATTCAGAGCAGCCAAATTTGACGACCCTGGAGGAACATTCATACGGTTTAATGCAGCTACTTGGCTGCCTGTTCTTGACATTGCAGCGGCACCAGGGAGGTTGATCCTATTTCCATTAGCAGATGACAACTGCACTCCTAAACTTTGATTTTGACTATTAGCCAAACCTCCTGTCTGTTGACTGCCAGCAAAATTTGGCTCTAAAACATTCAATTCTTGGGCAACATGCTCCATAATGAATGGTCGAAACTGCGGACAAGGTAATGACCCTCCAACTGAAGGTCCCCCCTTGGGTGGTGTTGCCGGTTGTAACCAGACCTGATCACCAGCAAAGCAACGCATGTCCACAGCAAAATGTTTCCGATATATGATTCGTATCCAGTAGGGGCCTCGCAACACAACGGAGACATCAATAGGCAACAATGAGCTAGGAACAATTCCAGGGCCACCTCGGCTTGCAGCAGCTAACATTGCAGCAGCCCCATGAAGGCTATGATTTGCAAGAGGGCCAGCAGCAGTAACTGAAACAGGGTTCCCTACTGCGCTAGAGGGACCCTGACTGACATTAGTAGTCCCGCTGCTTGGTAGAAGTCCCTGGGATACTAGGTACCCAGCCTGTTTTGGAAGAGCGGAGAGTGCTGCTGCTACCCCAGGGACCCCTGGAATAGGACCAGCTCGTGCTGGACGAGTTGCAGCTGTAAGAGCATGCAACGGTCCTGCAGTGAGGCGAATGCAGTCCAAAAGTGAAGCAACTTCAGCTCCGTTAATAAAATCTTCCAAAAACTGTAAATGGCAGGGGTGAAAAATGTTAGTACTTGCAAATCTGCATCGCAAAAAAAAGAACATGAAACAAAGGCAACCTGCAAGATGAGTATCAAAAAAAGAAGAAAATGCTTATTAAGAGGAAAGAAAAGAGTATCAAAATTATATGTTTCTTTTTAAACTATGGTATGCTGTCCGCATATAGTTATGCATTTGTCAAAAGCTTGAGCCACAAGCTCTAGAAACCTAATCAGGTGAACTAATAATTGCACATCGTATGACCAGCTGAGAAAGTGATTATTTAAACAGGTTATTATATCCCGTATAAATCTCAATACAAAGGCTATTCCCCTTGATGAGGGGACAAAAAACATACTAGGCCAGCAGGTCTTGTAGGCAAGATTGAAAATCTTCTTTGTTTACTGAAGTTAAAAAGACCATGGACAGAATTTGACAAATAAACAAATGCACAATCAAGAAGTGACAAAGATGGTGAACCCAGAGCACACACATAAAAATAATATAACCAGTGTTATTATAAGAGGAAACATGAATACATACGATGTCTTAATTCTAAAACCTGAGGTAATTAATTGCACCAAATAGTAATGAAAAACCAAAGACAGGAAGGGGAAAAAAAAAAAGGTAAAAGAGAAGGTAGTGTTTGAAAAAATAAAATAAAACCTTGGTATGTGGCCATAGTTGATCAGGAGAAACATGCATTGTGCATCCCTCTTTGCCGGATTCCCACTCAACAACAAAACGAGCCACAACACCTGATCCGAAACTGAACCACAAACTCATTAGTCCAACTGCCTCAATTCTAAATGCCCTTCTCATTTGTTCTGATAATCGATCAACTGCCTCCAAAGAACCTTTAGCTGCAACTGGTGCTTTGATATCGGAACTTGTACTACTTTCGTCTGCCTTCTCATCTGCCCTTACTCCAAGCAATTTCCTCATCCCAAGTGCAAACATTCTTGCATTAGATAGCCTTTGGATATCTGCCACTAATTTCTTAATACTATCACTATCAACAGACTGGTAGCTGAGAACAACACCTTCTGGATCATATCGGATATGTGAATCTATATCAGATGTGTTGGCTATGCGAACTCCGGAGCCCCATGGTGTATTATTGCTTCCTTTCTGAAGCTCCCACAAGTCCCTGAAGTGCTGGTCATTTATCTTGACATCCCAATACATGCTTCCAGGTCTACCAAGTCGCAAACAAATGTGTTGCCACGTCTCAGCTCTGGCAAATGGCAGTCGGAACCATATTTTTGAGGAAGCACTTCTTAAACCCACTTCTTCAACGTATGGAATGTCCAGTGCATCCATCTGGCTAGTCAACCTGGCATGATTAATACAAAGCAAACAGTGCCTGACCACATGGAGGAGAGCTGAAACATAAACGCTAGAAGGAGCATTTCCTTTATTAGCTTCAGCAATAAGATTCCCATAATTGTATCCATCAGTTTTTGAAACCATGTCCATTGGCATAAGCACCTGTGACGACAATTTTTGAGCACGGCCAACTTCTGATATTCTTCTTCTCTTATGAAATCCTGAATTAGTTTCTACACCTTTAAGCGATGGAATCAAATTCAGCATATCTGAAAATGTACGCTTTCGAGGATTTTTGTCTTGTTTTAAAACATCATAACTAGGGCTACGGCATACTGCAGAATCCGATGCCTGGGCTGAAAACAGCAAATTTTACCAGTCATATACGATTAATCAGAGATGATATACAGACATATATGAAATCTAACAAGTTCCACCGAATATAGAGACACACAGATAAGATGTCTTACATACGGGAGTTGTACATGAGCTTGACCCAGTAGCCTTGGAAGATCCAGTTAGAGGACCAGAAGGTGACATTCTGGGTCCATTAGTTTTCACATTTGAACCAGAGACTCGAGAGCCAGTGGGTCGGGGTGGAGATAAGAGTTGAGACGGCCTTCCATATATCGCATCCTTTGAAGAATCATTCAGCAGTCTCAGCTGGTCTTCATCCATAGAACTACAAGAACCAAACTCAGCAGACTGTGGTGACCTAAGTGAAGCCAAATCCTGCTCAGACTTTGAAGCAGATAGCTTTTTACCAGCACCCCTCCTTCCTGGAATGGATGGTAAGGAACCAGCATAAGAACCACCTACACTTGAAACTTTTGCAAAATTGCTTATCTGTGATGTTTGCAAAGTTCCATCCCATTTAGGAGAGGGCGTTCCAGCTTTAACGCCATGAAGATTGACAGGTATGGAGCCAACAAAAGAAGATGCATTAAAAGGAGAAGAAACGTTTTGAATAGATGGTCCTCTCTCAAGTTCAAATACTTCATCAACAATCGAGGAGAAACTTGATGAAGGGCCTCCTGCAATCTGCATGGAACCCTCAAGGCTAAGATCTGAAAGAAGACCACTTTCAGACGTCCGGTTAGCGACCCCAGCACTAGGCACAAAGGAATGTGTTTTTCCCCACTCTACCAAGCTCAAAGTCATTTCATCTTCAAGCATCTGCATCTGGCCAATGTCAATTTTCTTAACACGCATCACTAGATTTTGTTCACTAAAAGAATGAACTTTTCCAGGCAGCTCTGGCTGAGTCTCTAGCATTTTGAACAGGGGTTTGAAATCCTTATCCAGTTGCATAAGCAGAAAATAAGAACTCCCACAGTCTGGAAATCCCAGCAGTAACATAGCTGAACCATTCAAAATGTTCTTGGGCAATTTAACTGCAGGAAGTCCATGTTCGTATACCTGAAGGGGGGAAAAAAACAAAGATGTTGACTCATTCACAGACACCACACAGATCAAAGCAAAAATTTAGCCATGAAACAATAAATCCTGCAAATAATTTCCTTTAAATTAGTATAAAAGGACACTCACCTCAAGGCCCAAAAATCTGCTGATGGATGCAAATAAGTGCAAAATACTCTTGCTTCTCAAGCTCATAAAAACTTCAGCCGCACTCATACTTCCCTGATTTAGAGCATCTTCACATTCTAACAATGCTGAAGATTCAATAATATTCTGTGATGATCGGAGAAGATATCGACCAGTCCTACAAATAAATAGTAAAGTAAGAGCATAAAACCTAACATACAAGACACCAGAGTAAAATGTACCTTTAAGAAGTAGACTTGTTAGAGGAAAAAAATAAGAAGAAAATGAAAAGACAGTAGCTAAGCAATTCTTAACAAGTAGATCACAGGTCCAAAAACATTCCAGCCTCTTAAAATGTGGACTATTCCAGAAACAAAATTAAGTCTTGCCAAAATGAAAAAAGTTATCAGAAACTTCAACCATTTTCTAACTAAATACAGGCTCTGAGACTTCTTTTTTATCTAATTATTTGATCAGAGTAGTGAAGCTGCCATCAAGTCATACTTCTAGGAAGGTAAGATCTGACATATACAGAAATTCATCATATAATAAAGACCTCGTATTGCATAGTTGAATTATACCTTATGTTTATTCCCAGGGTAAAAAATGATGAACCATATGCACGCACACGTAATACTTCCTGTCCTTCTGCATATTCCGTAGCATTGGCCTTAAAATCTTTCTGCAAAACCAGAAAATCAAAATGTAACCATCAGGTATTGTCCCCCCACATATAAGAAATTTTAACCAAAAAAACAAATAACCCTCAAGCTACCAGAAACGGAAAAACAGAAATTAAGGACCTTTTTAAAATCAATATCAACTTCTTCCACACATGACTGAATAACAACATCACCCGCAGCTCGACAAAGCTGAACATTTTTCACAAGGTCTTTCTGGATTTCAAGGAGTCTAGTGTATCTATTACAGCATATAGATCTCAGCAGCAACTTCTCAACATCAATGCAACTTTGGTCAAGTGAAAACTCTGCCTCCTTCCCAGTTAATGGATCTATGACAAACGAACTATGAACACACTTTATCTGCAGATCTGGTCCCGGTTCAATTTTTATAAATGGGCATGGTCCTGAGTCAGGCATACCGGTGCTTTTATCAAAATCTAACCAGTATATAATTTTTAACCCTGGAGTTCGAAGACTAGATGTATCAGCTTCTCCATCTTGATTTATCTGTGAAGAACCAGTACTCCCGCCTTGACCCATGCTTCCATCAGAGATGAGCTCAAATTTAATTGCATCTCTCCATCTTCCTTGTCGAAGAGCTTGTACTTGCCTAATTACAGTGTCCATAACAAGTGCAACACAGAGCTCATGAAGAACTGAGTATAACGTTATGAACGGATTTTCTGCAGCAGCCATTCTGCGCTCTAAATCATCTCCAAGAGCATGCCGCCGCAATTCCTCCAGCTTTATGAGTCCACTTCTCTCACCAACAAGCAGCTCCAAGTGTAATATCCTCCACATGGATAGGTGCCCACGGTATCCAAGAGTAACCAGCACCTTAAATTCCCCATTCACACGGACTAGTGCAGTCCCGTCTGAAATTTTGACCTCAGAAATTTCTTTTGGGAGTGAAACTTCTAAGACTTTAGACCTCACAAGTGTGTCCAATTTTTTCAAAGCCGGTTTCTGCTCCTCCTCGCTTAATGTGCTTTGCATGCCCACATCTTCTATACACTTAGGCAAACGCTGATAAGAACCTGTTAGGAGAACTTCAATGGCGGAGGGAACATCATACACAGGAGCACGAGCTTGTTGTAGCCCTTCATGCATGAAAAATAATGAATCTGCGGCTTGAGTGAAACAAGTATCATGACTTGATAAAGTGGACGCAAGCTGCTGACAATACTGTATCAATGGAACCTGCAAATCAAAGGCAAGTATAATCAAACAAACCATTCCTTCTAATCTCATAGATTCTATTTACAGGAGAGAAAACTGAGATGGCTATTTGTTCGGTATTCATGACCTAGTCTCCCTCCAATTCTTCAAATACAATTTCTCCTAACACTCGGGACTAAGCTGGTGCATATAAACCACAAACTGATTACACAACAGGTATGAATCAAGCGACACCCATTTGTCTAACTGGCATCTTCCTGTTTCTAATAAACTATCGATTAATCACATTAACTCGATCCATTTTAGAAGTTAATAACTTCCAACATAGTACGAAGAACCTAAATCCATAAATTCACCCACTTTTCAAAAATCTAGATCATAAGTCATTTTAGCCCCAAACCAACACCTGAAAGGCAAAAGCAGCTCCAATTGACTAAATTGTGCGTCGAAACCCCTCATAACTAGTGCGTCGAAACCCCTCATAACTAATTCCACTCCAAACATCCGAAAGCAAGCAAAAAAGAAAGAAAAAACGCTAAAAAGATTCTTATTTTCCCATGTCAATCAGTTTCCGAGCACGCTCAATCCCGACAGCCCAAGTCCCCATATCCAAATATACATTATTTAAATCAAACGAATTAAATTCAAATATTCCAAACCATAAAACCCCTAAATTTTCATTCACCAACACGAAAATCGCCCAAAAGGCGGGATCTCTCGAATCCCAATTGACTAGTAAGCGCAAACGCAGAAACCATCCAGGACCAGAACGCGGCGCGAAAAGATACAGAAAGAACGGGGAAAGCGAGGTTCGGACCTGTTGACACCATTTGGCGAGGACATTGAGGCGGAGCATTCGCTGCTGTGTCTTGACGATGTACTTGAGGATGTTAATCTTCTTCTCGGTGTCGGACTGGTCGGAATCCCTGGATTTCTCGACGAGCTCCTTCAGCGAAAGGTATGATTCCTCGGCGGCCCGGCCGACCAGGGTGGAGAACTCCACCGTCTGTTGCCCTAGCTCACCGGCCATTGATTGAGTTATCTAAGCAATCAATACACGCCAAACATGGAAGCTAGGGTTTGGAGAAATTCGAGGGTTTCCAGAGCCGGAAAAGACCAGAGGAGCTCTTTTCACCTCCCTCTCTCTCGCTATAATAATAAATAAGAATATCTGTGTTTGTGGGAAGAATTCTCTCGTCGATTCTCTGGGGATTTTTAGGCGTTCTAGAGAGAGAGAGAGAGCGGGAAGAGAGAGAAAGAGAGTTAGCTAAGGAAAGAATGGATGGGTCCTACTCGTGGAGTACTTAACTTGCCACGTGGCGGTGTACGGTGGCTTTACTGTTCGTTGGTTTTTCTTTCTTTCTTTTGTTTTTTTATTACTTAAACATTTTTGAAGGAATATGCTTGGCGATTGGCGACTAAATGATAGAAATATTAAACAAATAATAAGGATTTGACGTTCATAATTAATTATGACTTAATTAGGTTCCGAATTTTAAGTACTGTTTATTCCTTAATTTGGTGGCTTTGGATGGGCTCAGTGGGTTAACTTGTTTCAACGACTAAAGAAACTCTCTTACAAGTTAGTGCAGGTTAGGGTTGTACAAAAATCGCCCCGCACTTACCAACTACTTGTGCCCATACCTGTCCATCTTGAAAAAAACAGGTTTACATTAGTAACACACTGACGAGCGAGTTGAACCCGCCCACCAATATATTCAAGTGGACGGGTTTTAGTTTTAAGTTTTTAAGGGTGGGTTCAACCCAAACTTGTCCGCCTATATATTAAAAAAAAACATAAAACTATCTTTAAAACTATCTTTTCATTTGTAGTATTCTATTATTATATTAGAATACTTGACTTTGTTCATCATTTTATTTGTAGTATTTTATTATTTTCGAACCCAGTGAATAGGCTTTAATCTTTATAGACTCTTGACTTTGTTCATCACCTCATATGTAGTTGATGTTTCTTGTTGCAGTGAATGATTATGTTTCTTAATTTGTACTTTTGAATATGGTCATTGTCTGTAGGCATTAAACTTACTTGTTGTTGATAATGCTTTATGTATTATCATATTATATTTTCTACAAATTTTCTTCACTTTAAAAAAAAAAGTCCAAAAAATTACATTGGACAATAGCATAGGTCTAAACCACATCAACCTCCCGCAACCACCCAAAACCAAAACGAAACCACCCGCCATGTGCTGGGCGGTTTGCGGGTTGGTTAATCGCCAACCCGTCATATAAAAAAACCGAACCGCATCCACCCAAAAACCACCAAACCGCCCGCCGTTCACCCCTAGTGTAGAGTTTAGATTT
Source organism: Artocarpus hirsutus (assembly GCA_946598075.1). Lineage (NCBI taxonomy): Eukaryota > Viridiplantae > Streptophyta > Magnoliopsida > Rosales > Moraceae > Artocarpus > Artocarpus hirsutus. The sequence continues at coordinate 51,025 of CAMOHE010039732.1, forward strand.
GTAAAGGTTATTTTTATAAGCTCGAAAAGCCTTTATATATAAGGAAATTAAAGCTTAGTGATTGTATGACATTGACAACAAAATTTTAAAAGATTTGGGAATATAATTAATGCAAGTTTAGTTATTGTTAGAACACAATGATTCGAATTTTGTTTGGTTTAGCCCGAAAAGTTCGCAGTATGACGTATGTGGTGAAATTATAATTATAAGAAGTTTTTGAGCTTTTGTGGTAATAACGTATGGATCGAGTTCGTAGCCCATGCTGGAGCTTTGTGCCATGGTGGGACCCGTTAGAGTTATGCTAATATATATCTGTATTATTTTGTCTTCTCCTCTTGTACCAAATTTTTGTTATAATAGATTTGTTTCTATTTTTGTCCGTGGTTTTTCCCTTATTGGGTTTTTTATGTAAATATGTGTGTTTTTGTTTTTCGTTTTTGTATGAACTAATTTCATTATTTTCTAAAAATGTGATCTTTTACTTTACCAAAACTATGATATAATATATAAGTATGTATTCGAAAATAATATGATCTTCTAAATATTAATAGTAGTTGGCATATAGAAGAAATCTAACGTCCCAGTTTATTGTATTAATACTCTAATCATGAAAGTATTCCTCTACAGTTCATCAATATATGCAATGACCAGGCGGAATCAAATAATAATAAAAATAAAAATAAAAAGCTTGAAAGGCTTGGTATATGGTCTTCAGATTATGGAGTACAGAGTATTCTGATGTTAAACCATCATAATAAGAGATAGAAAACAAAACCTTTTCCGTTGATTGAGATCTTCTCACTGACTATACTTGTATTTAAAGAGCAAATTAAAACGCGGTTACAATCTAGTTCTAACAAACTTTTTAGTTCAAGTTTTGTGAGAAAAAATATTGTAACAATTTTACTTAAAATCTCACAATATGACTCCAACCGCAGCAGATGGATTTTAGATCACATTTTGGTTTTTCAGAAGATGTATACGCTGAGAAAGTGAAACTGGAAACACCCGGCTGGGTTGCGTGCTCTCGTTGCAGAAGGCGTTTGAAGAAGGCTCTCAACATGCGGTGTGCAAGGGAAAAATGAGCATCTGCATTAGATGCCCAAGCCCATAGACAAAGTCCAGACGAAAGGCCTAATAACAAACGACATGGGCCCGGACTGCGTAGGGGCTGCGATGAATGATTAAAGGCAAAATGGGATTCAAGTCATAAGAGCAACTTATAAAAATGTCCCCTAAATACACTAGCTTATTAAAAATATCTTTCAACAAATCACTTATTAAAGCTGCCTCTTTATTAGAAATTGAAGATTTATTAAAAAATTAAGTTAGCTTTCCTCTCACTCACTCATACAGGATGTCAAAATGAAACCTCCCAGGTTCCATCCCTAAACTAGCCAGGTTCCAGCGTGGAACCTGCCAAAATCTGCCTCCAGTCATCGAAGCAGGGCACCAGATTATAACTTGCCAAGTTTCAACTTGAAACTTACTAGATTTTAACATTTTTTTTAAACAAAAAGTGCCAACCACCTCTGGTTGCTGGTGCTGGTGCAGGTGCCGGTTGTAACTAGTCAGTTCCAACTTGAAATTTATCAAATTCTGTTGTAAATTGCCTCCAACACCCTTCAATTGCACATACACACACACACCAAACTGAATCAAAGAAAAAGAACACAGCAAATTTATCAAGGTTTAGCACAAATGTTGCCTACATCCTCGTGAACTCATCTCTAAGAGTTCGCTCTGCAATTTTATTATTCAAAGTATGAGGTTACAACAAATAGCCCCAGTTCTTTTTCTTTACACAAAACCCAGAATTCATAAAGAAAAATTTTACAGTTCAAACCCAAAAAAATCTCTCCTTTCTCTTGCTCTCTCTCGCACCCTCTCTCTATCCCTATGTTTTTCCTTTTTTTTTTCTCTTGAGAATTGAACAAACTATTCCCAGGTTACTTATAAATATAATTACACCTACTACATAATGACACGTTAGCATGGATTATAAACTAATTACAAAAAAGACATTAAGGTGGTTGGATCAAAACGACCTGTAATAAGTCCTGAGTTAATCATCTCCTGCTGCTTTGACTTGAAACTTCAAAAATAGCTTATATAAGAACTGACATTTCAATAAACTCCACCTTAGTTCTTATATAATCACAAGTGCCGAGTTTATTCATTAAAGGATCCCAGTTTAACTCCATCTCCTATCAATCATGGTCAACACTAAGCAAGTTCTTGTAGTGTTGAAACTTGCTGAGAGTCACAACTTTGGCCCCCATATCTGTTGGATTGTCCTCAGACGACACTTTCTTAATCTTAATCACACCTTGAGTCACCTTCTCTTTTAAGAAGTGAAACCTTACATTCACGTGTTTCGTCCTATCATGAAATACTGGATTCTTACACAACTGGATTACACTTTGGCTATTAGAATAAACTGTTGTCACTTCATCAAAGATTTGCAGCTCTTTCAATAATCCTTGAATCCATATACCTTCCTTCAATGCCTCTATTGCAGCCATGTACTCAGCCTCTGTGGTTAACAAAGCTACCACAGACTGAAGTTGGGGTTTCCAACTTACACAATTCTCACTTATTAAAAAGAAATAAGCAATGGTAGGTTTCCTATTATCCCTGTCTCTAGCATAGTCAGGGTCTACAAAACCTTTCACCGTGACCTGACTTCCATGTCTAGCAAACTTAAGTCCCACGCCTATTGTTCTAGTTATGTAACGTATAAGCCACTTCATTGCAGCCTAATGATTCTTCCTAGGATTTGACATAAAACGACTTAGAGTGCTTATTGCATAAGCCATGTCAGGCCTAGTACAGACCATTGAATACATTACTGACCCAATAGCACTAAAGTAAGGCACTTTAGACATGTAGTTCAACTCTTCATCTGCTTGAGGGCACTGATCCTTGGATAGTTAATATTGGCTTGTAATCGGCTGTTTGGCAGGCTTTGAATCTTTCAACTAAAAATTATCGACCAATTTCTCCAAGTATTTTTTCTGATTTAGAAACACTGTGCCTTGCTTTCTATTTCTTTCAATGCTCATCCCCAAAATTCTCTTTGCTTTTCCTAGATCCTTCATATCGAACTCAGACTTGAGCATTTTTTTTCATCTCTTGAACTCTTTCTTTCTTGTTGCTAATCAATAACATGTCATCAACGTAGAGGAGAAGATACTCTGAATCCAAGATATCACTACCTTTGAAATATAAACATCAATCATAATAACTTATGTTAAAACCTTGCTTTGTCATAAAAGAATCAAATCTTGGATTCCACTGTCTTGGGCACTGTTTAAGTCCATATAGAAACTTCTTGAGTAAACAGACCATATCTTTCCCTTTATGAACTTCAAAACCTTCAAGCTGCTCCATATGTATCTTCTCATCCAATTCACCATGCAAGAAAGCTGCTTTCACGTCCAGTTGGTTTAATTCAAGATCAAACTGTGAAACCAAAGAGAGCATAATCCTTATGGTTTTACACTTAACCACTTGAGGAAAGATTTCATTGAAATCTATCCCCTCATTTTGTGTAAACCCCTTCGCCACCAATCTTGCCTTATACTTGACTGGTTCCTCCTAAGAAGCTCCTTCTTTTAACTTATAAATCCATTTACATGCTACTATGGAGTGATGTTGTGCTCTCTTTACTATATCTTATGTGTGATTCTTGTAAGTCATCTCTTCTTTCATGGCTACATGCCCTTGCTTCGAATCTTTGCAACTGATGGCCTCTTGATAACTGTCAGGTTCTTGCTTATCCAAGCTTGTGGCAATCAAGAAGGCAAATGCCAACATGTCAGTGAAGGCAGTGAGGCCATATCTTTGAGGTAGTTTCATAGGCCTTCTTTGTCAATCCCTTGCTAATTGGTATTCATTCAAAGACTTAGAAGCATGTTCTTGAATTGGATCACCATTATTTGCAGCATTTTGTACCTCTTGTAAGTGATCTGATTCAAAATCAATTGTTTGGCCTATACTTTCTTGATCATTTTCAGCTGCATTTTGTAGGTCTTGATCAGATTCTAGAAGCTCCACCTGAGCCTGTTTCCCTGGTCTTTGCTCCACAACAACTGGACTTACTTGTATTTCTTTGACTTCTATTCTTGCAGTGTCAGTACTCAAAATGCCCTTTCCTGCAACAGGGCTAATAGTAGATAGACATGGAAAAGTATATTGATCAAATATTACATCCCTGCTTATTATAGTTTTAAAGCCTTTATTTTCTATAACCCAAAGTCTGTACCCTTTTGTACCCTGTGGATAACCTAGAAAAACACATTTAAGGGACCTAGCTTACCCTTTGATTGGTGAGCATATGTTGAGCAGCCAAATGGTCTAAGATTAGACAAGTCAAGAGGTTTTCCTGACTATCTTTCTTCAGGGGTTTTAAACTCACTAGCAGTAAAAGGACTCCTATTTACTACAAAAGAAGTTGCCATAACAGCTTCTCCCCAAAAACTTTTAAGTAGACCAGCTTGAAGTAACATACACCTAGATTTATTCATTAATGTCCTATTCATTCTCTCAGCAACCCCATTTTGTTGTAGGGTTTTCCTCACAATCCTGTGTCTTTGAATTCCACGTTCTCTACAGTATTGGTCGAAAATTTCATTACAAAATTCAAGACCATTATCCGTTCTAAGTGTTTTAATATTTTTATTTGTCAAATTCTCAATACAAAATTCAAGACCATCATCCGTTCTAAGTGTTTTAATATTTCTATTTGTCAAATTCTCAATTAGAATTTTCCATTGTTTGAATTTAATAAAGGCATCATTTTTATTTTTAAGTAAATAAACCCCAACTTTTCTAGAAAAATCATCAACAAGAGACAGGAAATAAGAATTACCACCATGTGTGGAAATCTTTTCTGGCCCCCATAGATTTAAGTTAATGTATTCCAAAATTGCAGTTGACTCGTGTTTCCCAGTTTTGAATTTGAGCCTATGCTATTTGCCCAGGATGCAATATTCACAAAAATCTAATCTACTAACCTTACCTTTTCCTAGTAGCTTTTGGTTCTGTAGTTCTTGTAGTCCTCTATCACCGATGTGCCCTAATCTTTTGTGCCATAATAGGGCTCGAGTGTCTTCTAGTGTTGTTGCTACTACTATTTTGTCCGTAAGAGTTTCACCTACCAAGTGGTACAAGCCATCCCTTTTTATACCTTTAATAACCACCATTGACCCTTACAAATTTTCATCTTTCTTGCTTCAATTTTAATAACATAACCCAAGTCATCAAGCAATCCCAAGGATACTAAATTCCTAGTAAGACATGGTACATATCTCACATCTTTGAGGCGTCTTATGCTACCATCAAACATTTTAAAACTTATAGTTCCAATCCCTTCTACGGAACATATGTGGTTATCTCCCATCATGACTTTTCCTCCACGTAATTCTTTAAAATCTATGAGCCAATCTCTATGGTGAGTCATGTGGAATGTACAACTAGAGTCAAGAATTCATTCTTGGTTCCCTTGATCAGTAGATCCTGCTTATACTTCTCCATTATCATAGCCATCTCTATAGTTTGTAGAATCCATTCCTTCTTGGTTTTCAACTTTCCTTTCTTTGTTCCTTTTCTGCCATAAAAAACACTCCCTTTTAATATGCCCAATTTTTCAGTAAAAGTAACATTTCTTAGAACTATTTGGCCCTCTGGAATTTGATCTTGGTCTTCCTTTACTATTTCCCCTTCCCTTTTGAAAACTGTTCCTCTGCTAACTCATTCCTCTAGTAAAGTAATTTTCACCATTTGATACTGATGATTGTTTTTCATTTTTCAACTCCAGGTCTCTTGATCTTAATGCAGATAATACTTCTTCTAAGTTATTGAAGTTCTTCCTTATTTAATTGCATTTTTTGCCTCTTTATACGACTCAGGTAATGAATTTTATTAAATGATTGCTTGATTTCCATCGTTTAGGGCTTCATTATCCCTGGAGTTTGCCAATTCAATATTCAAATGCAAGAACTCATCAATATTCTGTTCTAATCCTTTGAAAGTATTCATTTTAAAACTAAAAATCCTTTCTTTTAGAAAAATTTTATTTGTCCAAGACTTTTTCTGAAAAAGTTCATCCAACCTGTTCCAAATCTTGGCAGGCGTATCTTTTTTATCAACTAGCCTAATTATTGAGTCAGAGAGATGGAAGATGATTATACCTATCACAATTTCAAGCACTTCTTGATGCTATTCTTCTGAAAAATCTTCAGGGAAGTTTACAGGATCATCTAAGGCCTCCAAGACCTTCTATTGGGCAATAAGCCCTTTAATCTTCCGCCTCCAAATTCTGAAATCTCTAGACCTATCGAATTTTTCAATGTTAACTTTCATGTTTGTCATCTTGAAACATGATTCAAGATTATCCCCAAGATCGTGGTTCACCGTTGTCAACTGCTGGCCTTCTTCTTCAGAATCCTACGAATTCAGGTCAACGTCTTCAAAATCTTAAAGATTCTCTAAATCAGCTCTTGAGACGATTCCTTGCGTTTCTTCTAGTTTCACGAATTGCCAATTGAAGAATTAGGTCTCCCTTTTCTAAGCTCTGATACCACTGTTGTAAATTACCTCTAACACCCTTCAATTGCACATACACACACACCGAACTACATCAAAGAAAAAGAACACAAGAAATTTATCGAGGTTCGGCACAAACGTTGCCTACGTCCTCGTGAACTCCCCTCTAAGAGTTTGCTCAGCACTTTTATTATTCAAAGTATGAAGTTACAACAAACAACCCTAGTTCTCTTTCTTTATACAAAACCCAGAATTCATAAAGAAGAAATTTACAATGCAAACACAGAGAAATCTCTCTTTTCTCTTGCCTTTTCTTGCACCCTCTCTCTATCCCTCTGTTTTTTCTTCTTCTTTTTTTCTCTTGAGAACTGAACAAACTATTCCCAGGTTACTTATAAATATAATTCCACCTACTACATAATGACATGTTAGCATGGATTACAAACTAATTACAAAAATGACATTAAGGTGGCTGGACCAAACGACTTGTATTAAGTCCTGAGTTAATCCTCTCCTGCTGTTGAGGGTGAGCTCGGCGCCACTGTCGAGGAGCCAAACTCTAGGTGGTCAGCCAAACAGCTTGACAAAAGGTACGTAAAACTTATGACTAATCTTGATGACACTGGATGTCATGTCGAGGTGCTTCTTAGAGTCTCCCGGGACACACCTCATTAGGCTGCCTCCTCGGATTGAGTACCAGCTCGGGTCGAATTATTCTCACTCTAAAGTGGACTGCTACTCGCCATCATTGGCTAACAAATGGCAAATAACTCACCGTCGGATGGGAGCCAATCCATCAGCAGAGGGACATGACACTTGTCACTTGCCACATGACATGCCATGATGTGACTCTCGGGTTGTGGATAAAACCCACCTAACACCCGGTCCAAGTGATAGCCTATAAATAGGACGCATTTATTGCATTTTAGCAAGTAAGCTCCTTCCCACCTAACTAGTTCTCGACCTCTACTGAGCAACCCCTGCCTTGAGCATCGGAGAACCCTATTCTGTTTACTGACTATTTCTTGCCTCTGAAGCGTCCCTCCTCTTATTGTAAGTCGACCAAATCAGGCAGAGCGAACATGGAAGAGCTAAACACCGTGCGACGCTGCACATGGTGTTGATCCGACGCTGGAACTTGGCAAGCATCAACACTTACTGCTTGACTTGAAACTTCAAAAATAGCTTATATAAGAATTGACATTTCAACAAATTCCAATATATTTTTTTAAAACAAAGAAGCACCAACTGCCTTTAATTGTTAACATGGGTGTCGGGTTGTAACCTGTTAGTTTCCAACTTGGAACATATAAATTCCAGCTCAAACCTGGCCCTAAACTAGTTGGAACCCACAAGGTTTCAACACATATCTACCAGATTTTGTTTAAAAAATCACAACCAAAAAGAAAACCTATAAAAATTGAGATCATCAAAAATTACCCAAAAAAAAAAACACAAAATGAAAACTAATAGCTTTTTCATGTTAAGACCGATGTTCTTTAATCAACACCAAACACCAAAAAAATTAGAACAAACAACCACAAAATAGTAGATCCAACCATAAAAATCATACCATACCAATCTAACATAAGAGTGCAAAGTCAACCATACCACAAAACTAATATGTTTTGTCTTATTTTGAGGAAGGGATAAATATATGAAAAGCACAATTCGATCTTAATGAAAAATTGGAAAATGACTCAAAGTCATTTTACAATTTTCGTTTTTACTTTTTAAGAGTTATATACTCAACAATCAATATTTATTGCAAGAAAAAGAAAATATAATCAAACAAAACTATATATTTAAAATAGCAAAAACCATAGGTGATCAAAGTTGCAGAGATTGACACCAGCACGAAGAACTGTAACTTGGTGGAGTTATTCGACATAAGAGATCAATTGCTATAAAACCAATAGAGATCTTTGTTCGCTCATCACTTTTAGCAAAAATATTTTAGAATAAAAACAATCTACTGATATGAAAGAGAGAGAGATAGAGTATCTCATGAGTAGTAAGAAGCAAGAGAGATCCACCGATGATCTCATTTAAGAGGAGATTGATGTCGACGAACTCACGGTCGTCTCAAATCTCTAAGCAATGAACTCATGGCTCGTTCCCAAAGCTCAGACAACGATGTGTGCTTCAACAATGACTAGAATCTTCGACTGTTTGAACGGCAATGAGAGAATGTGGCCCAATCCACATGATCAAAGGAGGAGCCCTCTCATATGGACAACCCTACGTTAAGGAGGAGGTCGGAGACATCGATCGAACGAAGTAACACGACAACAATGGCATCTTCATCTTCCTCCGGTGAAGTGACAACTTGGGCAAAAAACAAAGAGAGACAGTAGAGATATGAGGAGAGAGCCAGAGGAAGATAAAGAAAGAGAAGAATAGATCTATGAAGAAGATGAGAGAGAGCGTGGAGAAGAGAGAAAAAAGGAGGAGATAGAGAGAGAAAATTAAATCTGCATTACAGGTTGTGTTTTGATCTAGATTTTGACTTAGGGATAAAAGTGTCAATTAATAAATTAATTTAAAACAAATAAATATAAAAAGGACAGTTTTAAAAAGTCAAAAAGAAAAAGGCATTGTTAATAGAAAGTGTTTATAAGAGGCACTGTTTGTTTTTTTCTCTATTTGCAATACAAATGATAGTGACCTCTAATTGAAAGCATCCTACCATAATACTTAAAATATCCTATCATGATATTAAAAATTATAACCAATAACTGTTTGTATTTTACTACGATATTTAGAGGTATATCATCGTAATATGCAATTAGTGATAGTTGGTCAATGTTGCAACGACCATTAGTGTCCAATCCAATGAGACTGATGTGAATCAGCTTACGTTTTTCTTTGCAAATTGCATCCAAAACTATCAATGTCATGTAACGCCCCGAAATTAATTAAGTGTTGTTAGTGTGTAAAATGATGGATTAGTGTGCCATAATGAATATTTTAATCTTAATCCAGTTATTTTGTGAAGTTTTCAAAATTAAGTTGTTTTCGATAATTTTAATGATTTTTAACTACTCTTGACTATTTTAATTGTTATTTTAAATTTTTGAAACAAAACAACTTGTCAAATGTCGAAAGATGCTCGTTTTATAAAACCGTAGGTGGCACAAAGTTTTACACAGTGAAACCGCCCATCATTTTTCTTTATTTAAACTCTCTCATTCTCCCTTCTCTCTTCACTCTCTCTCCTCTCTCTCCCGTTCACTCACTCTCTCTCTCTGTCTCTCTTTCTCTCTCATTCTCTCTCAAAAATTTTGAAACAAAATTCAATTTCAAGCTTCGGGTTAGTGGATTAAAGGCCCGAGAATGCGATTGAGCAACCACAAACTCGATTCAAAGCTTAATCCAAGGTTAGTTTTTAAATTTTTAAAACTTTTTAAATTTTTTAATTTTTCTTGCATTTCAAAATCTAAGCTTTTCTCAGTTTAGAAAATCTTCAATCTAAGTTAGAGGAACTTAGAATAACTAGAATATAAACTTTGTTTCATCAAAAACGGATTTAAATCAAGATTTTTTATTTTTCTCTATTTTTCTCTATTTTTGGATTTATTTGAAAATTTTGTTTAAAACTTGTTTTAAAGCATTAAAAAGTAATCCATCATGTTTTTTTATCAATTATGATTATTACCCATGCCAGAGAATTGAGAAAACATGTTAGAATTGAAGATTTGGGCTCGGGGAGGCTGAGACCCATGCCTGAAAAATTTTGAAAATTTTCCAGATCGACAGGCCAGATTCATGTGTTCGGCAGGCCGGATTCATCCGATCGGCAGACCAAACTTGAAAAAGTTCGACCAACCAGACTTGGTTTTTCGATAGGCTGAACTGTGCAGTTCGGCCGGCCAAACCAGGACGACAGACAGGCCGACCAGGCATAGTGAAATTTTGTGATTTTTCACCTGTTTTTACCGTTTTGAACCCCGATTGAAATTCTAACTTTGTAAAATGATTTTATTAACCTAAATGGCATACTAGGACACCATGAGATGATTTAGTAACATAGGATATCTTGAGTTCGACACTGATAAACTAAGTTATTATACATTTAAGGTTGTACGTGGATCCGCGGAGCTAATGTATAACAGATCGAAATTACGATGTGAAATACCGACACGAGTATCGAGGTAGGACTTTTACCCCTTTTCTTTGGTAACCTGATTTTAAAATGATTTTGGCCTAAAAGGGATTTTTTATCAAAATGTTTCCAATAACTGATTGAAGGAGCATTTTATTGAATGTCTTTATAAACAGTAGAATTGAGGTGGTTTTCATAATAAACCTCATAATGAATGTAAATGATTATATTTGGTAAAAAGAGATTTTAATAATCTTGAAAAGATATATATATATAATTATGTTAAGGGCATAATGCCATATCAAAGATCGGGTCGTGTAGTGCGCGACTTTGGGGGCAGGTCCCGAAACCTAGCTGGACCACTACGGTGGTGATTTACATATGGTTTGCCCAGGAAAGAAAAATAGTATTCTTTCTGGTTGACCAATTAAACTGTTTTGATAAGATAAAACTTTTATTAAATTTTCATCTATTTATTTATTTATTTTAGTTTGTTTTCTATATGTTTATTTGAATAATGGAATTTCTTTCAATATTAAAATGTTTTAAAAATATAGTCCTACTGAGCCTTTCGCTCACGTTTTATTTGCTTTAAAATTTTACCCTTTAGGTGAATATCAGCTTAGGATCAGAGAAGAGTCCGCTGACTGGACCTGCGACCAATAGAAGATTTAGGTATGTTGTAGTACAATAATTCAAGGCATGTATAATTCTTAACTTTTTCATTTATTTTGGACTATGGTTGTATTATAATATTCTCAGTACTGTGTGTTTGCACAAGATGTGGGTCTGCGGGACCCATTATTGCCTCACATTCTATTTTATTATTATATTATTTTATTATCGCCTCATCGCCTATTTTATTTTATTATTTTATTTGTTCGAATAATATAACTGCTCGTTTTAAATAAACGATTTTAAAATAATTACATTTTTATTTATAAATTTAATTCTAAAACTCAGTTTTTAACTAAATCTCCGTTTAATTAACTCAATTAATCTACCACGTTACCTCTCGTACTCTGGGACGTGATATGTCACCGTGCATATCTGCAATTATCTACAAGATGGCAAAACGGTTATGCCTAGTATCGTCTTCTTTTAAAGAAAAAAGAGCAAGTGAAAGAGAGAAAAATGGAGGATTAATAGAGAGGTTAAGATTGTCCGAGCGGTTATTTTTTGTTTTAAATTATGGCAAGAATCATGAGAACTTCTTAGTGGGTGGCATTGATCACTCCTAAACTATAATTTTTGGCATTTTCCACCATTTCTCAAGGCAATGCCCAAGTACACTACGAACCTTTTCAGTTTTCTCAGACATTTTCACTTTTTAGTAAGATTTTTCTTTACAAAATATATATTTTCTCAATGAAGATCGCAAAGATTTTAGGCTTCTACAGCACCGTGCATTAACAGAATTGTTGCTGCTTTCTAGGTTAATCTGAAATTGAAATCTTGACATAACAAAATAAACATAAAAATAAGATAAACAAAACTGGGAATCCTCCACGGATTATATTTATAATATATGATGCTTTTTTTTTTTTTTAACAAATGATCAAACTCAACTAGTACCTAAATAACTTTTACATATATAGGATTGAAAGGCCTAAACCTTTTCAACTTTTTGTTATTTTTTTCTATGTAGACAAACTTATTGTGATCTATCTTTTTATATAGATCATATTTCCAGTAATCTGTTTCATAATTTAAATTGACTGCTGCATCGCTTTTCACGTTATAGGATTTCAGTTGGACAATTAACCTGGGAGTCGGAGATCGAAATTTCAATAATAGAACCAATCAATGCAAACGACAAGATTGATATTTATCAGGGATGGCGACAAAGTTATCACAACCATATATATATATATTTATATATATAAAAGGAGAGAGTGTTTTTTCTTTTTTTTTTTCTAATCATCATATTGTCAAAAAATGATCAAATTGTTTAATTTTTCACCAGCTTCACTCTCCTTGGAGCAATTTGTGTCAAACTTTTGTATCAGTTTATGAATTAAGCAGTCTAATCCAAAATAGTGTTGTAAGCCAAGACGTCTTTTTTTGATTATCCGTATCTCGCAAAATAAAAGGTACCCCTTGCTGTGTTTGTTCAACAGAATACTCTAGCCTAAAATTAGTTGCGTACTAATCTTTTTTAAAAACATAGTTACGTACGAAACAGAATGTGTCATTTGGCAGATCGAAATTCATTGTTCAAATTGCACGTTGATAATTATCAATTTTGGCCTTTCAACTACATCGCTGCTCTAAATTTATTTAAATTAGTTTAAAGCCGTGATTTGTCTAAAATTCTTTAAATGATTTTGTTCCTTTGTGCTTTTTAACAATTTTTGTGACTACAAAGAGCACAGGTTAGGGTGCAATTTGTAAAGTTTTGAACTTCGGAGGCCAAAATACGTCAAAAAACATGTTTGGGGGACCAAAGGTGAGATTGAGCCAACTTGAAGAATGGTGCAAGACTTCTCATCTCTTAGCAAGATAATTTTCTTAACAAAAATTGAAGCAATATTAGAAATTACATAGGAGATAAAACTCAAAATTGGCCTTTTCTTTTTCTTTTTCTTTTTTTTTTTAAATTTACTTCTATGTACAGTTGGTTCGCAGATCGAACATATTCATAAGATCATCAGCAAAATATACAGTCCTTTTTTGCATTAAAATTCCCTTTTTTTTTTTTTTTTGGGTCCTGTACTAGAAAACATATTAATCCAATCTCAAACGTTCCCGTTGCTACATTTTTGCAACAAAACATCAAAGATCTGAATTAGCTGAAGGAACACACATTTCTTCACCGACAGTGCAAGCGACCGAAACATAACCTCAATTGGTCATACCATGAAATCATGATCGTCACGATCATGATGAAATCACACGGCACAACCCAAGCCTCTAGCTTCCGACCCTTTCATGATTCTCAGCTTCTTGCATGAAGAGATGAACATTCTGTACACAAAAAAAAAAAAAAAAAAAAAGTTAGAATTAAAAACTAGATAAAAATCTAAATTAATGGACAAAATTTTAAGAGTTGAAAATACATACTCCCAAGGAACATCGCCAACCAGCATCCAATCTCCATCTTTGTCTTCATAAGTCGGCACATATTCGGAGCCGTTGTAGCCTTGTCTCTCGCAATATTGACCAACTTTGAACTTGAACATGTCTTCCAAGGCCTTAAGAAGCTCAGGATATCCTTTATAGATTTTCAAATCCATTTTTCTCAAGTAAGGAGCTCCATCCGTGCTCACTTTCACATAAATCCCACTCGCTTCGGACTCGGTAATCTTCTTTGCTTGGAAGCAATTTTTTCTGTACGATCTCACCGGTGGCCACCCCACAACTTGTGCCCTGCACATATATAATTGTCACACATCAATATCTAGTCATTCATATATATACACACACACAGAGAGTATATATATATATATATATATATATATATATTTAATGTCATGGGAATTATATTATTGCTTACTTGGTGGGGGGAGCGTTTTCCCGGTCAGTAGATTTCTTTGCATCCGATTTAGGCTCTTCGTTAATTGTAGTGTCGTTTGGTAAAGTTCTCTTGTTGCCTCTTGAAGTTGTGAGCTTCTCATGAAACTCCTCATGACCAGATCCTGGTAATCCAAGCCTGAGCTCTGTGGCCTTGAGATCATCTTTCTCAAACACTGCCATGTCTTCTTGATAATTATTAATTTCGTTTCTTTTTCCTCCTCTTCTGAAAATCTAATTTGATGGTTTCCAAATTTCAGAAAAATATTTTGTCCTCTGTCTGTATGTATTTCCTTTGGTGAGAGGCTGAGAGAATTTGTTGTGATGTAGCTAAATGAATTCCAAACCTTTTTTATAGATATAAGAAACCAAGGCAAAGGAATAAAAAAATAAAATAAATAATATTTTTTAAGTGAAGAAATTAATGGCGCGTGGGCTATAGTGAAACACAAAAGGTCAGGTTTTAAGAGATAGTGGCTACGTGCTAATAAAGAGAGTGAGAATAACATATTTGAGTGGCTTTTTTATTCTATTTATTTATTATTTATTTTTAGGTAATAGTTTATATGGTGTGGAATTGTGATGCATGAATTTGGACATGGTAGGTAATGGTGTTTGTCCCTAAAACAGCACAGTTGAGGCAATTGTCTTTGTATTATTGGGACAAAGGTGGGACAAGCCCTAAGCCGCCCATATTGAAGACTAAACTGATTCCCTTAATCGAACGAGCGATATTCGATTCACAGACTATACACAAACAAGTTGGGACCGTTGGATCAATGAGGGAGCGGTGGTGGGGTGCACCCCATGTGGGTTGGGTCCACATGGGATGTTGTTGATGGGCAAGGCATGGTGTGGTCTTTAGAGGGCTAAAGATAAGGGAAAGGACCTAATTGATAAGTTTTTTGAGGCAGTTTCATGTGGGTGTGGGCAGGCATCCCTGAGCCATTGCCTTGCATTTAGGGAGTTTCTAATTTAAGTGTAATAATTATCTCTTTGGGCTTATAGGGTAGACCTTGCCTCCCTCTTTCCTTTGCGTTTGGGGTTTGCTTTGAAAAAGTCAAGTAAAACCCTTCAAAGTCTTTCAAAGCAAACCAACCGCTCCATATTGCATGTTGTTCAAAAGTGAGACTAAGAATTTTTTTCCCTTTGATATTATTATCTCCCACATGAAAGCAAAAGAGGCAAAAGTTTGACTTTGTTTCTCAATTTTTTTTTAATTTATATTTCTAACAAATGAAATTATATACGAGGGAAGGGAATCCAAGGTGAGCCTTAAAATCTGCCTAGTTTGTCTGGAATAATTTCAAAAGAAAAAAGAAAAAAAGGGAGAGAGAAAAGTAGTTCAAACCAATCCAAGCTGTGGTGACTACAAGTCTGCAACTCACAAGAAGGGTATTTTTACTTAATTTTATCGTATAAATGTGATTAGATTTGGTATATTACGGGTTTTGATATTATAAATATCCTAACTTTATAAGAGTGGAAAATCAATCTCATAAAGAGTAACATTTGGCCTACATTTGCATGATTCTATGTGTTTCATAATTTTGGGTTTTTTTAAAAAAAATTACTGATATATGTCTCATTTCATGGAGTTATTAAACGGCCCCTAGATGAAACGAAAGGGCAAATGAAGCTAATTGTTGTGGTTAGACTAAATTGTGTTGGTACCTTAATTTATCATACTAAATTGTGTTGGTACCTTAATTTATCATATCAAATCACTGGGAAAAACGTTTATAGATTCCGAGTTAATATTTCTAGAATGTAATTTAAAACCAGACTCAATATTTTAAATATAGTTCTGTTTGGTAATGTTTTGAAAATATGTGAAAATAGTTTTATTTTGAAAAATAAAAATTTTTAGAATTATGCTGAAAGTGTTTTTAAAATTTTTACTTCAAAAAACATGTAAAAACATTTTCAAAAACTTTCAAAACAATACCAAACGGGGACAAAGCTACATTTGGAAAAACTTGCTTAATTTAATTTTTCAGAATGAGAGTTTAATAGACTAAACTATTCTTCTCTATATAAAAATTCCAAACTGTGTTGATACCTTAAATTTGGAAAAACTTGCTGAATTTAATTTTTCAAAATGAGAGTTTAATAGACTAAACTATTTTTCTCTATATAAAAATACCAAATTATGTTGATACCTTAATTAATCAGATCAAACCACCGGGAAAAATGTTAGCAGATTCCGAGTTAATATTTCTAAAATGTATTTTTATAAAATTAGTCTCAATATTTTGTGTAATGTGTTTATAGATTCCGAGACAAAGCCAATATTCGGAAAAACTTCAAGAACTTAATTATTCAAAATGGGAGTTTAATAAACTAAATTATTATTCTCTGTCTAAAATTTATTTAATTCTCAGGTGAAAAAAATGATCATGCAGGTAGCGTAAGTGTTGCCCTGTGTTAGCAATCTTCTCATAACCCTTTCACGTGGAGACGAAAAACTCATAAACATGATCATGAAACCAAATTGCAATATATCAATATTTCAATTTCAAGATTTAGTTCTTCAAAGGTTTATTATGTCTTCTAAAACATGATCATAGGTGGTTTAAGCCATTATTTGTGTCTATCTTTCCTTTTACAATAACACATCTTTGTGGGTACAAGTATAACGTAGCAGTAAATCTATACCTTATTCCACCAAAAGATGAATGTAATGTTTGGAAGTATTGGTTTAAACCAATTAGTTTAAAACATTATAGCATGTGAAAATTTACACTCTAACTTATTTTTGTTTTACATTGTTTAAGTTCAAATCAATGTTTTAAACACCCTAGAAAAGTTCGAGTCATGTCACCTTTAAATCAAAAAAAAAAAAATATGATAAGGCATGCTTGCTTTAGGATATCAAAATCCGGGAAAAGGGTACTCATACATAGGATAATGTTTACATTTGGACATATAACCAAACGCTGAAAATGTGCAAACCCTAGAGCACCGACACAAATGTGATATTTCTTCGACCCAAGAAGAAGAAAAAATTCACTAAATTGCAAAAGCAACTGTTGCCTCGTGGGCAAAATTGCCAAAAGGCAATTTAATCTCATCTCTTAAGGGGAAAGGGCCACAGACACAAAGGGTCCACTGATTTTGGTTGATTCAGTGAAGACCGCATTTTTTGAGGTTCGCTTTACCCTCTGGCTGGGCCCCCCAAACCCCAATAATGGCCAGCCTATCAATGGCCCCAACTCTCTTTCCTAACCCCGACCAAACTGGGCCCCACGAAAAGCCTAGTCCAGCTAATTCAGCTTCTTCCCCGCCCTCCCCCTTTTTTTCCAAATGCATAAATATTCTCTATTTATAAAGTGTTAAAGAGAGTAGTTTAACCCATCAATTTAGATTTAAAAACTATAGAATATGAGAGCTTTACATTATAGTTTTTTTACTATAGTGTATGAGAGTTTTATATTGTTCACAATTTAAACCATTGTTTGAACTACTCTTTCAAACACCCTATTTATTTTTGAGCAGTTTAGCTCACTTTTGGCTTTTCAATTTGGGTTATAAGAATCTTCTTATTATAAAAGAAAATAAGTTATTGATCATAAATGCTTCATAAGCTGTGTAATTATATGAGTTTGAACTTAAAATTACATGCTATCAGCTCATCAATTTTCTTAAAAATTAAAGTAAATAAGATATTAGATAAGAAGGTAGCAAAATTCTAGTATGGAATTATCCTATTGCGCCCAAAAATAGAGAATGATGGGGTAGTACTTAGCATTTAGATTAACATTACACGACATTAACATTACAATAGAACCAAATGCAAGTAGTTCATCTCTAAATAATCAAGCTTGTTGATTGTGTTTAGCTCTCATTTGATGGGAGAACAAAGATCTTCAAAGTATGCATATAATAGGTTAAAGCTAGATTTATAAAGTGTATTTGCCAACTTTATTTTTTGTTGGTTTGTATCCAATTTCAGTGGCTCCTCAAAGAAGCGTTAAAGGGATAATTTAGTTTCAAATATGAACATCAATGTCTATGAATTACACGTTATATGATATAATACCAGGCATCAATCCAAAAATAACAATATTTTGACTTATCAGATCCCATTCTGCATTTTACATCGAACTGTCTAGAATAATTTAATTATTAGAAGCCCAACTATCAGATTTGGACTCTCAGATCATAGAACTTCCCAAATAATACATAAGTTTTGTCTGTAAAAACAAAGGTAAAATATTAGGTGTATTGAAATGATGTTGAGTTTGTTATGTTTGTTTTTTTTTTTTTTTTAGAGACAAAAATGTTACCAAACATGTAAGTAAGTATGTGAGATCTATCTACAACTCATTTAATGCAATTGGTATTTATCAGTGTCGCAATCTCGTTGAATCTTTAGGCAGGGCAGTGGGAAGACAAGACAACCCACTCGTGAACTGAACATAGCCATGTTTAGGTTTTCATTTTCAGGCTTTTGGCGATTAGATCTCAAAGTTTTATGAAAATCATGGCTTGAAATTTTGACATTAGATTTAAGATGATGTTTTTGTATTATTTATTTATTTATTTATTTCACGTCATAAAAAAGAGTGACAAATTTAAGTTTGCGTTTAACTAATCAATTAATGTAATGTGTTACCTAACTTAAACAAGCACTCTAAACCAATGTCCTTTGAGCTTAACTTTATGGTTAATCAATACAACCAAATAGTCAAGGATGTTGAAAGCAACAATGTCAGACTAGGAAAAAGTAAAAATGGAAAATCACATTTTAGCTTATATTCAAGGACATTCTTCCGTGCAAACAAATAAATAAATATATGTAATTTGGAGGCTTTCTTCAGTTTGGCTTTGGCAGGTATTGCAAGTGTTGAGTACAAATTGCCGTACAACCATCTGTTTGAACTTTGAAGAGTGAACTTCAATTTCATGCTGTTTAGAAATATGATTTGTACCAAAAAGTTTTGGTTCCAAGTTCTACCTAATTTTGAAAACGAGGGAAAATGCATTTCAAAGACAATTGAAATTTGACTTTCCCCTGGAGAAAGAGAACGAAAAGAAGAAAAAATTGATTTCGGCTCTCTCTCTCTCCCCTTTTTTTTTTTTTTTTAAAGAGAGTCCAAACAAATGCAGGACAGTACGGGCTGAAGAAATTATTGGCCCAAACTGACCCAACAGAGAAAGGTTAAAGATAAAACCGAGATTAACCCATTAACAAATAATAAAAAAGAGGAAAAATGGCTATCAGCGTCGAGCACATGAATGGCACACGTGTGGTGGGTGTGAGGATGGGGATGGAGCCAGGTTACTGTGGGCTGGAGCGGCTAATGGCTCTAAAAGACCAGACGTGTTTGGGGTGTCTAGGATGTGGATTGTGGCCCTGATGAGGCTGGCCCACGAACACACGAGCGCCTCTGACTGTGGATTCGTGGGCATGGGCCAGCCAGACTTTTGTTTGGTACCGAGAGGCGAGGCAAAGTCCCTGTCATAGCTTACTTTATGTTTTTTGTCAGTTTCCAGGACGAAATTTTGAGTTGTGACCAGAGTTAAAAGTTGGTTGGCAATGCCTTTCTACCATGAGTTTCGGTTAATAGGCCGTTTAGAAAAACTAGCAAGAATTTTTATTTTTATTATAATATATAAAAATTTTATACAATTTATAATTATAAATGATAGTTACAACCGTTCTTTCAAACAATCTAATTTCAACCATGCAGTTTAAAATTGTATTTGAGAAAAGAATTTAAATTTTAGAGTTTTAAACATATATTATTGCATATGAGAGTTTATTGTAGCATATTTTTAGTTTATGCTGTAGTATATGAGAACCTTATACTGTTTGTAGTTTAAACTCTATCAAACAAGACTTAAATTTTTTAACTTTTATATGTTAGACAGCTAGATTTTTAATGTTAATATTTACAACTCTAGTAGTGTGTTTGGAAACCTAAGTTTGATTCAAAAACTGTAGTATGTGAAAGCTTTACATTATTTGAGTTTAAACTCGTGAACCTATAGACAATTTAAAAAAATAATTGGAACCATCGGTTACAACTGTAAACAGTATAAAACTCTCACATGCTACAGTAAAAAAAACAAAAACAAAAACAAAAAATTGATGCAATATAAAACTTTCATATACTATAGTGCTCATACCAAAACTTTTTAATTCTAACCATTTTTTCAAATGGTCTACTTGATTTGCCAAACACTCTAGTTTAACAATCCTTGAAAATGTCGTCCAACTACATGCAAATCATTCTAATTGTCAAGGGTTTCTAAGAGAAGTGAAGATAATATCTTATGATTTGTGTAACTATTTCCATAATGTCGCACGAACATATAATAATTTCTTTAAATTGTTTTTTTTTTTAATTCAGCTATGAATCGGATCTATCAACAAAATTCAATCTAGGAACCAATAAAAAACCAGCACTGGACAATAATTCAAAACAATGGTGCCAAAAAGGATTTGTTTTTGTTTTCCTTTTTGTTACAAGACTTGGAACCATGAATATTTTCCTTTTTAATTTATGGATCTCACTTGCTCTGCTATACATTTATATAGTAGATAGTGAATAATTAGTAGCAATGGGGTCATTTTATGGATAAACATCAAGAAAGTGATGATCTGTGATCAAATAAAGGCCTTTTAATGAGAGGTGTGGGGTTAAGAATTATATCCTTTCAATTCAATTGTAGCACTCATTGAGTTCTTTTTCTTTATATATATAGGCATTTATTTTCTTTAGGTGTGATCCAATTGAAGGTGGCTTGGTACATACATTTAAAACTGTTTAAGGTACTTAGGTCCTTCAAATCATAAAAGCGATTTAAATTGATGTTTGATAGAATAATAACTAATATTAATTTAAACCACGAAGATTGTTTTAAACTGGTTAAAAACCTCAAAATTCAAATACTGTCTCCCTTAAGTTTATACGGTTTAAACTATGTCCTACAGTAAAAAATCATTCTTATTTTCTTTTTTTTTTTATAAAGTATAGTTTTTCAAACACTATTTTTCATTTTAAATTTAATATGATGTTTTATTCTCGTTTTAAAACTTTAAGTTCTAAACGTCAGTTCAAAATCACCATTAAAATTATACAGTTTAAAATTTATAGTTTAAACAATAAAATTTTATAACACACCATTCTAAATTTATGTATCAAACGAACCCTTAAGTCCCTAGAGCTATGTGAACATGTATAATTTATTGTCACTAAAACAAATAAGATTGGTCCATAGATATGCAAGGATATTCAATAATCAATGTTCAAGAAAATTTACGGCAATATTAAAAAATAATGCAAAATGATACCCTCAAAAGTTATTCCCGCAAGCTGTTGCAATCATTTCAAAAGATACGTTTATAGATGTCGTGACTGTGAAATCTTTGAGGCAAAGCACACAAAAAACAAAACAAAAAAAGCTTAAATATCTTTTTGTTGTTTAATACGATATTTCTTTTGAACGTTTGCTCATGCCTTTATTGACAGCATTTTTTTTTTAACGATGTGCAGGTTATTCTAGACAATGTATAACGTATTGGGTTGGTTTAGTAAATAGATTTAAATTAATAATTTAATTTAAGTTATGTGATTTAAATTAATTTAAATTAGTGATTTAAATTGCTATATGAATTAGCGTTTAGATGTGTATTTAAGTTTTAATCTAAGTATGGAATAAAATTAGAATTTGTATTTTGGGAGATAGTGAATATAGTTTTTGATTTATTAACAAATTTAATAAAATCTTAATGTTAATGGTTTTAAAAAATATAGAATATGGATCTTAATTTATTCCTCTCTTTACTATAAACATAATTAAAAAAATCATCTCAATTAAAAATTAAATGAAGAAGTTATGATTTTCTTTAAATAATGAGAAATAATTTCAGCTTTTGTTATAGTAAAAATATATGACTATCAAGAGTTTAAGGAGAGTCAAAACTCTAAAAACTTAAATTCTTAATACTAATTTGATTCAAATTTAAAAAAAATATATATATATTTAAAAAATTTTGATACTTAAATTTAAATTTAAATCTATTAAATCTAAAAAATATCTAAAACAAACATGCCAGGGAGAAATTCTTCATCCTTTGGTTAGTTTTTAAAAGCAAAAAACACAATGAAAAAGGTTTCTTTTAATAATGTTAATTATTTTTTCACGCTTTAATAGTTATCTGATCTGCCACTTGAAGTTCTTTTTTCTTTTTTTTTTTGTTTAAAAAAAAAACTAAAAAGGGTAAATACAGATCACACATGATTTTTTCACAACGTACGTGATGCCACGTAGCTGATGCGGGAGTACGGTAGGTGAGGGCGTACTTAATGAGGCCCTCCACTTGACAGGCATACTTGCTTTTTCTATTGGTTGGGTTTAGTGGGGCCCATCTCATTTCATGTACCCCTCGTTCAGCACATGGGCTTCTTCCCCTCTCAGCTGAGTTGACTTTCATCATCCGATCAACATGTGGTGTCCACTAAGCAAACCCTCTCTTCTCCGTTGATTCCTGCAAAGTTCACAGCAAAAATCAACAGATAGAGATCTGATCTGCCCAATGATGCAAAATAATCTCTCTTTCTGTGCCACTTCCACCGGGAAGCAGATTCGTCATTAACACACCAGAACACCACCCACCAAAAAAAAAAAAAAGCATTATAAATAAATGGGTGTTTGGAAGGCGGTGAAAACCAATGGTGAAAACCACTTTTATTGTAGCATGTGAGAGCTTTACATTGTAGCAATTTTTTTATTGTTACTATAACATATGAGAGCTTTATACTGTTCATAACTGAGTTTGTGGTGGGAACTGCGGTTCCCACTACTTTGCCAAACACCGATAAATATATAATTACTGTTTAGTGTATTTCGCAATCTAGTCGGAAGTTATAGTCTCCGGCATCTAGCCATAATGGTGCAAAGCTCTTAGAGGCTAAAAGTATAAAGCAAAAGTGTTTTATAATGTAACATGTTACAATATTTAAGTTTTAACTTACAGTTTTAACTACGTAATCAAATGCTCTAATAGATATTTAAAGAGTGTTTGAAAACAAAGTTAAAACTTAAATATTATAGTTGTAACAGCTTTACATTGTAACAAACTTTTGCTTTTACACTATAGCATATGTGAGCTATATACTGTAGCAAGTTAGAATTTAAATTCTGACTAACTTGTCAAACTAAGTCTCATGCTTAATTAGTAGTATTATTTTCCCAATTATATGATAGGTTTTTTTAGTACATTTGCCCCTAAAGTTTTTGTATTTTTGCAATTTGGTTCTTAAACCATTTTTTGACAATTGAATCCTTAAACTTAATAAGGTGTGACAATTAAGTCTTAATCATCAATTTTCTTCAAAATTAGGACGGAGCACGGCCATGTGAGATGCACGTGGTCCTTAAACTTTTAGCATTTTCTTCTAATAGTCATTTGTACTTAATTAGTAGTATTCTTTTCCTAATTATATGATAGGGTTTTTGGTACATTTGTCCCATAAACTTTTCATATCTTTACAATGTGGTCCTTAAATTCTTTTTATGGCAATTAAGTCATTAAACTTAACAAAGTGCGATAATTAAGTCCTAATTACAAACTTTATTCAAAATTAGGACATAAAATGATCATATAAGATGCACGTGGCTCATTTAGAAAACCTATGTATCACATAATAAGTGTCAAATTATTCAATTTTATGCCCAAAAAAAGGAAAAAAAAAAGAAAATATATCATTGTTGATTTTTTTGATAATTTTGTTAGCTTATAAGTATATTTTAATCATTGTAGTGCTCGAATTTCGCTTTTTCCTTCTAAACAGGTCATGTATGTCTCATGTGATCGTTTTTCATCTTAATTTTGACAAAATTTATGATTAGGGACTTAATTGTCACATTTAACAAAGTTTATGGACCTAATTGTTATGAAAAAGAACTACATTACAAAAAGCCTGAAATACAAGGGATAAACACACTAAAAATCCTAAATGATATTAAAATCTATGGAATATTGTAAGTCGTGGGTCATCAACAGCTGGATATTTCGTATTTTATGTTAGAATATAATTGGCCCACGTGGAGCATTTAAAATCAACATCAACCGCCGAACGGCAATTTCGGTAGTTAACCGTTTGGCATGTCTTTAAAACTGTGTGATGGTCACAGTAAAAATAACGTGATATTAGTTTTCTTGGTCCCTGGGCATACAAACATTTAAGTCAAAATCATCACGCCATCAAGTTATTGTTTGAGAGTGCTCAGAACAATTTATAAGGACACAGTGTTGTAATTGCTGCAGTGAGCCCGAAACTTGCAGAGCACAAGTGGCAATAGCGGGAGGTAACATTACACGATCCAATTTGCTTCCGTTGCGTTATGGTTATAATATGAATAACATTTTATTGTTATTTTTTGGAAATTATTTTGACCCATTTTTTTTGTTTTTGTACAAAAAGTTGGAAACAATATCCACGCAAGGGTGCATTTTTGCTTGGAATGGACACCACATAAAGCGCTGGAAATTGAGATAAGGTAACTATTAACTTATGTACAAGCAACACTCTACAGAGCCAGAGATTTTAGCTTTATGGATATGCATAAAACCATACCTCTGTTTTTGTCTTATTATTTTTGTTGCTGATAAATGATTAATAATTGAAGCCATTTAATTTTTACACCACATATTGTGCAAAAGCCATATCCCATGATTATACGGGATGAAACCTACGCCTTAATGGAAAACGAGGCATGTTTGAGGGAAAATGGAAATAAATTAAATGAAGACTTATCTAAGAACAAACACACCATCTTAGAAGAAACCAAAACATTTTTGGCAAATTACAAACGGAGTAGACGAAATCCTAGAAATAAAAACTTGTCAGTGAAAATAAAGAAAGCCTCGTTCTCGTTATTATTTCTCAATAGAAAAACATTTTAAGAATAAAATATGAAAAAAAAATACTCCAGTCCCTTGGCCGGATGATACATATTACTTTTTTGTCTTATCTTTAAGTTTTTTTTTTGGTCTAAGAAGCCTACAAGGGATATAATTAAAATAAATTTTTTAAATTCAAAAGACATCTTTAAATTTCAAAAACAAAGAGATAAATTAAGAAATAGTTAAAACTAAGATGTATAATTATGTTAATTAAATAATAAACAAATATAAACTTGATATTTTTTATAAATATATGATAGTTAAAACCAGAACAATATACTCAAAGGACCCAAAAAAGAACGGCAGTATGAGATGAAACATGCACCTACTCCAATTTATGTATGAAGCTTTGTTTCCTTGTGGATAAGATTTTTAATTTATGATTCAGGTTTATTATTAGAACTTATTAATTTCAATTGTTATTATAATATAAAATAAAATTATATAATAATATAAAATTTTTATATATTATAATTTTTAGTTTAAAAAATTAAGTTGTAACTATATTTCTCAACCAGTCTAACTTAACATTTCCAAACACATTTTTAACTAGTCTTAACTCCAAGCAAATTGAGTGGAGCCTAGGAAACAAAATAGTAAAAAAGCAAAACAAGAGCCTACCTCAAACTCTTTTCTGTCCACTTGCCCTGGCCCATATCATTCTAAAAATACAGCGTCATCCATGACGTCACTCCCCGACAAGCCAGCGAAAACGATCCAACAAACATCACTATCCACGTGGCTCAATGTAAACCGTCTAAGTTTCCCAATTCCTTAAACCCCCAAAAAGGCTCGTATTATAAGATCACACCCTGGATCCCTATATCACCTTCGTCTCTCCTTACTTTTCTTACAAAAGAAAAAAAGACTCGTCAACTCTCAGCTACTCGCCATTCTAATTCTCTTCCTACTACTTTTTCGCAAGGGTGTCGTTTCAGCGGAAGGAGGAAAAAAGCAAACGACAAGGAAAATTAGAAGGGAAAGAAAAGAGGTAGATATATTCAAGAGGGAAAAGTGGAGGGAAAAGAGAGCGGAAAATCAACATGGGTCATGTGGAGTTGATTAATTTTGAAGAGACGGAATTACGTCTTGGCTTGCCCGGTGGAAAAGGGAGTGGAAATAGTTGTATAACTACTGGTGAAGGAGGAGGGGCTGAGGCAACAAAGAATAACGGCAAGAGAGGCTTCGCCGAAACCGTTGATTTGAAGCTTAATCTTTCATCCAAGGATTCTGGATCGTTGGATCAAGTTGACAAGAAAGAGATCAAGACTACCGCGTCTGTTTCTCCTTCTGCTGATTCTGCCAAGCCTCTCGCTAAGTGAGTTTTTATTTTTTGTAATATTCTTGTACATTTACGAGTTTTTTGCTGTGTTTTGTTTTTATTTAAGGTCCGAAGGTGCAAACTTTAGAACTTCAAAAAATTAAAGTTAATAGTTACATGAAGTGCATGCATGAGAGTATGAGTTATTAATTTCATTTTTAGCAAGATTTATTCGGTTATGTTTTTAAAATAAGTAAAAATAATTTTATTTTAAAAATAAAAATTCTTTAAAAACTTATACTAAAAATATTTTTAAAATTTTTACATCAAAAAAATATATAAAAATATTTTTAAAAATCTTCAAAACAAAATCAAACAAGCTTCTTTAATATTAAGTTCATATAAAGGAGAAACTTCGGAAAACAGTCTGATTTCTTCAAGAAGTTTAAAGTAAGTATGAAATGTTTCATATATTATTTATGAATTAAAGTAAAAATAGATAATGTAAAATAGATAATGTATTTATTATTATTATTATTATTATTATTATTATATAATTTATGCCTTAGTTTGTTGATTTGGGTGGGGAAAGTGGGGTGCATGGCGAGCCACGCATAAATTTAAAAAAAAAAATTTAAAACACATTATTTTCTTTTTGTGCGGCGTTTATTTTATTTGATATGAAGAGAGAGCCTTATAATTTTAATTATTTTTTATTACGCCTCTAGAAGAAAATAATTGCAATTATTATTATGTAAAATATTCGTTTTGACAAGGGATAGGCCTTGAATGTACGCTTTACGCTAACCACATATACACGAGTGGATTGGTTTTCCTTTTTGAAAGGCTTTGGTTGGTTGTCGGGAAGACAAAGGAAAAGAACAAAACATAAGGAATCTTGTTACTTTTTTCTCTCAAGTCCCAACTAACCAAAGAATTGTGGAACAACTCAAAAGTTAAATGTGAAACGCTTAGAAAAAAAAAAAAAAAACCATTTGACAACTCTCTTTCCTTCCACACGGTGACACTTCATAGGTAGAAAAACATTTTTCTTTTAAGATAACAAACAAATCATGAATCTGTTTGGAACATTATTTTGATTCAAATCAATTTTGCTTAAAATATTTTTTCTCAAATTGTTTCAGTTTGAACTTGTATTGCTAAACAAGCTCCAAATCATTCTCAAATTTGAAATTTAGATCGCATATATATATATATATATATATTTGTATAATAGATGTATTAAGCCTTAGCATATATACTTGGCCATCATATCTCAATAAAAAATCAAATTAATAGTGGGAAAAAATGATGCTAATATCGGGATGACTTTGAAATTACCAGAGCACAAGTTGTGGGTTGGCCACCAGTGAGATCATTCAGAAAGAACATAGTCAATGGTTCTGCACAAAAGAATACCGCAGATCATGAGGCTGTGAAGGCAGGCAGTAGTAGTACTAGCGCAGCATTTGTAAAGGTCAGCATGGATGGTGCACCATATCTACGTAAAGTGGACCTCAAGTTGTACAAAAGCTACCAACAACTTTCTGATGCCCTTGGCAACATGTTCAGCTCCTTTACCATTGGTACGACCACTCCACCTGTTCAAACCACAAAGCTGTAGCTCAAAGTTATAATATTTTCTCTCGTAAATTTTAAATTTTAAACTAACTTTAGTTCGAACAATGTTTTCAAACAATCTTAATATTGTATAGATCTAGCTAGAATGTTTTTGTAACTAATTAGAAGTGGAACATTTGTTTTTGTGCTTAATTGTAGGTAATTGTGGGTCACAAGGGATGAAGGATTTCATGAATGAGAGCAAATTGATAGATCTTTTAAATGGTTCTGAATACGTGCCCACTTATGAGGACAAAGATGGAGATTGGATGCTTGTGGGTGATGTTCCATGGGAGTAAGTTCTTAATCATATACTTCTCTAATGAATTATGAACTTCAATTGGAATTCAAAACTTGCATATATGTTAATTATGTGACATAATTTCTAATTAGCACACTCTTCTTTGATTTTACAGAATGTTTGTTGATTCGTGCAAGCGATTACGGCTAATGAAAGGATCAGAAGCCATTGGACTTGGTTAGTAATCAACAATTAATGTTCATGATTAACTTAATTTTTAACCTAACTAAAAAATAAATGTATGCTTATTATGAGCTATTTTCCTCCAAAATGCAGCACCAAGAGCAGTGGAGAAGTGCAAGAACAGAACTTGAGGCAGATTTTTCGCAATGAACCACTGAAGTCGATCGAATTTCTCCCTCCGACACGATCAAATGGAAGCAAACCGGCTCGAAAGGGATTGAGCACGGAGTTTGAATGCATCTGTACCATGTTTTTTCTTTCTTTCTTTCCTATTTTTTTTTTCTTTCTTTCTTTTCAAGCTTTAATATGTTCAAATTATATGAGAGAAATGTTTCGGAAGTTTCTTAAGAGACAAGGTGCAATAATATAGAAGATGTTCATATTACCTTGCTCGTCATGTGTGACTTTGTTTTTTATTTTTGGTATGGCTTTGTCTAATAATAATATTTGTCAATGTGTTAGTTGTAATTGGGTGCTTTTGTTTCCCATTATTTTTTTTATTTTTTTTTCTAAAATGGTGTGTTATTTTATGTGGTGTATATTGATGAGATTCTTTGCATCATGTACATGATGTTTTATATATAAACTTCACTTTATTTTGTCCGGTTGGTTGGGGGAAAAATAACTAAGATTCCGAACAAACAGACAGGATTGTACATGGCCATGTGAACATTGTTGGGAGCATTTATTCATTTCACATAATTTATTTGCAATGATTCCATGACAACAGCTATGCATAAGTCGTTGTCCCAACAAAATGCAATAAAATGAATTCAACAAAATGCATTAAATTTGAAAGGTTCTAAAAAGTACTTGATAAAGTCGAAGCAAATTATTTATAAAAGAATGACATAATTTTTTAAGCTATGTGATTATAAAACAGACATATATAATTAATGAAAAAAATTATATGCTTTTTCAACAAGTTAAAGTTGCTTTTGAGGTTATAATATTAGAAAACTAAGCTGGAATTTAAATACTGTAGTGTATGAGATTGTAGCATATTTTTATTTTATATTGTAGCATGTAAGAGTTGTATATTGTAGTAATTAAAACGTAGTTTTCAAACACTCTAAATTTAAGAGACAGCCACGTAGGTAAAGTTTATATATTTCATTATGTTTTGAAGAAAATATTTAATTTCGACTTTTGTATGTGATTCCGTTACCTCCCCTCTTTTGTTTTTATAAACAAATACAAATTGCAACTCACTCGGAATGAGGAAAATTAACATAGGGACATGCATGTGACGCCGCTTATTGCATGAAAACAGGGTATGGTTGGTTTGATTACACAAGATCTCCAACGTAAAACTGGGGATCTAAAAGCTTTACATATTTTTTTTTCCCATTTTCTTTTCAAGAATCTTAAAAGCTATTAAAGTTGATTGCACATTGCTCAATTTTTTTTTTTTTAACCTTTTGGGGCGAGAAAATCCCCTTCTTGATCTGCATCATAAACTTGGGATTTGCAAGATCTCTTTTGTGTTGATTGCCAACATAAAACTTGGGATTTGGAAATTTTGTCCCTTCCTTTTTTTGAGATTCTTTGAACCATTACAGCATGGATGATATATCATTCTTCCCTTTTTTAGTATGCAAATAGCAATAATTGTTTGCAATGTGTGCTTGTTATTGTGGATCTGATGAGACTCTTCTTTTTCCTTTCGGCACTGCAACTCAATTTATTTGATGGATATAGGATACATTCATGATAAAGGATTCCGTTCTATTGGTCCACGGTTTATGCATTTGATGAAAACATGGTAAAAGTTGAAAAAAAAAAATCATTTTCATCTCTATGAGTCAAAACCTTACTTCTCATAAAACAATGAGTTTCAGTCTAATATATAAGGTACTCTTTAGATAGGACTTGTTATTTTGTGAGTAGGGCTTTCTAACCTTCTAGATAAATACAAGTGCTTAAGTAAACAACATGGAGGAAAAAAAATCGTCATAGTGACCTTTGAAACAAGGAAACAACACACATACATGATTATTGTATAGTAAATTGCATGTTTGCTATAATAGCTAATAAACAGCATTTTTAATTTTATAATAAGTTTTTGGCTTAGTTTGACAAGTTAGTTAAAACTTTAAGTTTCAACTTGCAACAGTGTAAAGCTCTTATATGCTACAGTAAAAAGCAAAATTTTGTTATAGTATAAAACTCTCATATGCTACAGTGTTTAAGTTTAAACTTTGTTTTCAAACACTCTCAAAAAAAGTTGAGTTTATTAACTAAAAGACAAGTGAAAGTTTGGAAAGAAAAATTTTTTAGTAATTGTTCACAGAAATGTAAACAATTTAGGGTTTTATGAAAGTAAATTTGATAAATCCCAAATTTATCAAGTTTGATTATAGAATCAATTTGTAATTTATCAGGTAACTTTCGGATCTCATCGTATACATATAGGATTTATCCAAAAGATTTGAATCTACTGTTATTTACTAACTTTTTTTTTTTAAATTCCATTCATTTTTATTCCCCAAAAAAAAGCTATTTCGATGTGTTTCAAAGCTTTGGTCTATTTTTTTTATTTAAATAATATACCCTTTTTAGACGCTGTAGTTTCAAATGATGTCATTTTCCCATATGTCGGACTAACAGACCCGATAGGTTAATCATATTGGCTTAGCTTTAACTCTAATCTCCGAAGGTATATTAGTCATTACAATATCTTACTCATTAACCAAAAAAAAAAAAAAAATTTCTAAATGCAAGTGGACAATAGGAAGTCTAATACTGTATATATATGTACTTTAGAAATATTTGGTAGATAAATAATCCGACTCTAATTTTGTTCATACCCTCTTAATAAACATTTATCCACAGCCTCTTCCAATGTTCTTTGGTACGAAAAGACAATCCCAACTTATATGCCAATTTATGTATTGTCATGCTTTTATCAGCCGACTTTTCACATAAAACACCACGAGGACCATCCAATAGTCTGTGAATAGAGTCTACAGTGTCAATTAGTAATTCCTTAAGGCCTACCAAAAGGTCCCAACAATATATTATTGCAACAGCTTGGAAACATTCAATATATATATATCTATATATATATATATATATATATATCTTTCCATCCTTCATTCATATAATTGTAGTATAAAATATGGAAGACAAACCTTGATATTGCTTCAAATCATCTTGCATCGTAGATATTCCACGTTCAAAAAGTTACAATGGCTTGCTAGGCTTATCAATTGCATGTTGGTACTATATTTGTGGCTGGTTGTTGGTGCATTAGCCGAACAATGTGGTAGGCAGGCTCGTGGAAAAACTTGCCCCCACAACCTGTGTTGCAGCCAATACAGGTGGATCGGCAACACCGACGTGTACTGTCCGCCCTCTAAGGGTGCCAAAACAATTGTAAAGGGGGCGGCGGTGGTGCCGGTGGGGCCAGCGCCACTACTATAATCCTGAGCAAAACGGATGGGACTTAGAATAGGGTTAGTGCTTATTGCTCTACTTGGGATGCTGGCAAGCCATTCATGCCGTAGTAAATATGGACGGACGGCTTTCTGTGGCCCTGCCGGACCTCGCGGCCAAGCCTTTTGTGGCAAATGCTTGAGGGTAAGGGAATAAGATAGCAAACAGGTTTTTACATGGTAGCAAATTTGAACCTACAAAACATTATGCTAAATTTATACATGCTTGTGCGTATGTATATTTTGCAAACAGGTTACTAATTCCAGGACTGGAACCCAACTTACACTTGGGATTGTGGATCAGTGCAGTAATGAAGGCTTAGATTTGGATTATGACACCGCCTTCCGAAAATTGGACTCCGACGGAGGAGGTTATCAACAAGGTCACCTCACAGTGAACTACGAGTTTATCAACTGTGGCAATGGGTAATCCCCTTCTTTCTATGGTTGGCGAACAATAATCCCTTCTGGAATATTGCAAAATTCCAGAATAATACATGAGAATGGTTAAGCAGCAATTGATAGTTAAAGATCTCTTTTATAATAAGTCGTTTCAATAAACTTTCGGATATATTTGCGATAAGTATTTTGTACGTATCTCCAATGTTCTTGTTAAGGAACTATATAGGAGTTTGTTCTTGTCTTGTATGTTTCAAACTTTTTATCCTACGAATAAAACATGAATATGGATGTGTATCAAAAATAACATTTCTGATATATGTTTTTGCATTATTTTTCTATCAAGCCTCTTATGTTCACTGTGAGATTATACAGCGAATTGGGTTTGTAATGTCATCAAACAAAAAATCTTCTAACCATAATATTTGAGCATAATATAGATTAGACAATATCCACTCAATTTTTTGATCCATATTTTATTTTATTCTATTTTTTTTAGAACAATGCTATTAGATTCTCGGGTCTGGATGCATCTCTCTCTCTACACGTGTGTGTGTGTATGTGTTATTTTAACTCTTCCTTTTGCAAATTGAATCCTTTTCCATGTAAAAAAAAAAAAAAAACACTCTTTGCAAATTATTTTTTAGGTAACAATAGCCAAGAGATGAGTTATCCGAAAAAAGAGTATAAGTAATTTTATCAAGTCTTGTCGATTCAGCAAAAATAAAAAATAAAAAATAAAAAATAAATTGTCGTCCTTTCTAATACACGAATTCAAGGGTGTCGTGTTTAATAATATGTCGTCTCAGTGATTTATTTGTCGTTTTATCTAATTTGCATCGTTTTTTGAGTTGTCGTTTAATCATTTGATTATACTTTTGCTAATGTCTGGCGATGTCATGTTTTTGAATGACGTGAATTTAGTACTGCATGGTAACCTTTTACATAAAAAATATTTGCTTTATAAAGTTTATTTCACTTTTCCATGACATTGTTTTTCAGAGGATTGTGTTGTTTGTGGTCTAATGTTCTTTTTTAGGATTATGTCGTTTTCAAATGATGCTAATTTTTTTCAACGATTATGTTGTTTTTAAATGATGTAGTTCATATGCTGTCTGATTTCTGAACGTGGTATGATATCAGTTTTTAGAATGTGTTAATACTCGCTATTGTTAGAATTCTTCCGTTTCTCTATACTGTTATTGTTTGTCCAAATATCATGTCGTTTTCAAAATGGGTTAGTCTTTTAAACGTCGGTTTGGAAAGCGTTTTGGACTTTTTTTTTTTGTTCAAACTACTTTTTACTTTTGGGTTTAAATTTTGTGAGGTAAAACATCATCGCAAAAGTGATTAAAACCACAAAAAATAGTTCAAACTGCACTTGACAAACAGATGGACGTTTAACTATGCAATGTTTTTTTTTTCTCTCTACGCTATGCAATGGTTGTTTTAGGATGCTTGCCTTTCTTACGATACAGTCGTTTAATTAAATTCTTGTTGCTCCAGATAGTATTGTTTTACAGATACAGTCGTAGTTTCAAAATGTTCATAGGCTGAAAACGATACAACTCAAATAGCATAAATGAGGTGGGGTGGGGCTTGAATTTGAGAGGTTGCAGATTTAATCTCGAATATTATTATAATAAAATGAAAATGATATTGTTTACTAGAATCCTGTTGTTTCCACATTGATGTCGTACGCCGTC
>CAMOHE010039733.1:0-43299 GCA_946598075.1 Artocarpus hirsutus
GTATTTAAAAGTTTTATTTTGATATTTTGCAACAATCTTACTATTAAATTTGCATCCAAAAATAAATAAAAACTTATCGCCTCAGTTAATTACTTTAGAATCCTTTTTTGGTTATTAAAAAAAAAAGGAATTATTTCATAATCGTACGAAATCAAATAATTTAACAAAATTAAATATACATACACATATGGTACTGAAAATTTAGTGCATATAAATCCCAAGGTAATATCCGCAGACGCCATGAATAAGATTGAGAAGGGAAAACGGGAGTGTCTGCGTCCTTCCCATGCAGCCAAGGGTCACAGGCAACAGCGGACCCACTGGATTTTAGAATATAAAAGTAAAAAACAAAAACAAAAAAAGCAAAAGAAATAAATAATAAAAAGAAATACAAAAGAAACCCCATGTCCCGGTTTCGACCCGCCGCGGATTTCTCATCAACTAGGCGAACTCTGTGTCTGACTTTTTGTTTTTGTTTTTTTTTTTTCGCTAGAAGACTTTTAGTCTCTTTCTACTTATGATACGAACCTTCCTTTCGTTAGAAAATCTCTTTCCTACCCCTTGTCGTTCACCGAACCTGCAGTTATATTGCTAGTCATTTGTGGTGGTACAGTGTTAAGTCGGCAATAAAGTTATTTATTGAAGTCTAGTTATGAATGATAGAAAAAAATTATCCTATATGAGAAAATTATTAAGACAATTATTATGGTAAAACTTAAATTTAAAATTTAAAATTTAACATATAGGAGTCGTTTAGAATGACTTAAAACAAGTTATTTTTAGCTTATTTAGCCCGAAAGTTGCTTTTGAATCTGTTTAAATGGATTAATTGCTTTTATAACCACTTTTAGAACAAGCCACGTCCTTGATGCTTTTGAACAAAATGCTTGTGAAAAGCTTTTTTTATAAACTTTTTTAACCTTATATTTATGAATAACAAATTACAAATTCCATTTATATCATTACATTACTTTTTATAACAATAGTAACTTTTGACTTATTTAGCCAAACAATTTAGAAGCTCTTTGAAAATCAAAAGGCACTTTTTCATATACTATCTAAACACTAATTAAAAGCTCTAGCTTATAATCCACTTCTTCTATCGCTTCAAAAGCAAAAATACAAGTTATCCCAAACGAGTTCCATATAATTTTCATGATATTATAAACATATTCATAATTTACCTAGTAATTTGTTGTTACTTTGTGTTATATAATTACAAATAATATTCTGAGCGATATATAGAATATCGATAAATTAGAGTTATATGTTATAGAATTTAAATTAGGGCATAAAATAGAATCATGCTAATCTACAGTCATTGTTAATTCAAGTAGAATAAAAAGTTCACTTTAACATTGAGTCCTCTAGCCTCTTCCTCTTAAGAGCCCTATCTTAATGCAAAACACTGACAAAAGTATAACGTGATATTTTCTAGTAGTTGGCCTAGGTTAGGGGTCCTCATGTATTTATAAGGCCTTATCATTTTTTCCTATCAAGAAAGTAGTATAGATAATAGGTTACAAAAATCCTTAACTGATTAGTATTTTGAGACCGTATTATTTCCTATCAAGTATATGTCAGTTATCACATCACCCAATGTTAGCTAGAATTTAAATAATTAAATACTATAATTAATATTTGGCACAGGGACCATTAAAGGAAATCACTTAAAATTTCTAACATTGTCCCACTTGCTCCACTCATCAAAAATCAATTTAAAGGGTGGTGACTGATTAC
Organism: Artocarpus hirsutus; assembly: GCA_946598075.1. Lineage (NCBI taxonomy): Eukaryota > Viridiplantae > Streptophyta > Magnoliopsida > Rosales > Moraceae > Artocarpus > Artocarpus hirsutus. The sequence continues at coordinate 1,741 of CAMOHE010039733.1, forward strand.
ATCAATTAGATGCTTAAAGGCAACTGTACAAACTAAACGATAGTGTAATTTTTACTCAAAAGAAAATACTAATGCATGGATCATGGCAGTAAAATTATTTCCAAGTGAACTTTTCCTTCTATGTATCACAAACATTATATTTTCCAATGAGTACTACATCACTTAATGAATAAATTTTCTATAAGTCATGCAGGATCCTACTTAAACAATCCTAATGGATTAAGTGGGATAAACTTATGTGCATGCACCGAATTAAAAATTACTTCACCAATTGAAATAACTAAACAAGTTCTTACAAAAGTTAGAGAATGAAAGCAATAACAAACGTAGGTCAAACTTGTAAGTCCCATGCTAACTACATGATCGTTGTACAACTTAGCCGGCAATCCTTTAGTCATGGGAGCTACAATCATGAGCTCAGTCCTCAAAAATCAATATTGACCACCTCAAACTTCTTAATATGATCTCTGATAATCCAATACTTTATGTCAATATGATTCCTTCGGCTTCTACTTTTACTATTCTTAAAAAAGAAAATCACAGTGGATTTATCACAATAGATCTTTAGGAGTCTTGCTATAAAATCGACAACTTTTAATCCTGTGATAAAATTGCTCAACCATAATGCTTGTGATGTACCTTTATAGCAACCAATAAATTCTACCTTTATAGTAGATGAAGCAATGATTGCCTGCTTAATGCTTCTCCAAGATGTAATTCCTCTAGCAAAAAAAAAATATATATTCTGAAGTAGATTTCCTTGTATCTAAGCATCCAGCAAAATCTAAGTCTCAATATCTAATTATTTCAAGATTATTGATATGGATGTATGAAAACCTATAATCTTTGGTTCCGTACAAATAACTCATCACCTTTTTAGCAACCTTCCCAATATTTCATTCTAGGATCACTTTGATATCTACCCAGTATGCTCACTGCATATGTAAAGCCTAGCCTAGTGCAAACTTGTGTGCACATTAGACTGCCTACAGTGGAAGCATAAAGTATAGCCTTCATTTGTGCTCGTTCCAAATCATGTTATAGGCATTGACTTTATTTGAATTTGTCCTCTTTAACAATGGGTGCTACAGTAGATCCACAATCCTTCATTATGATTCTTTCTAAAACTTTTTCAAGGTAAGCTTTCTAAGATAATCCTAATGTTTTGTTGGACCTGTCTTTATGAATCTCTATGCCAAGGATACAAGAGGCTTCACCTATATCCTTCGTATCAAAGTTTTGTGCAAGAAAAGATTTGTGCAACAAACCTAAATCACTATTTGCAAGCAAAATATTGTGTATATAAAGGAAGAGAAAAAGGTATTTGCTCCCATTAATCTAAAGGTATATACAATGGTTAATGATATTTTCAATAAAATCAAATGAAGTAATAACATTGTGAAACTTCAAGTACCATTAATGAGAAGCTTGTTTTAATGCATATATAGATTTCTTTTAATTTGCAAATCAATTAGCTCTAACCATTGTCAGTAAATCCTTCAGGCTATTTAATGTACACCTTTTTTTAAGATCCCTACTCAGTCATTTTCATATCTATTTGATGTAACTCCATATTCAAATGAGCTAATAAAGTCATAATGATTCTAAAAGAATTCTGTTTAGAAACTGGAGAACATGTTTTGTGATAATTAACGCCCTTCTTTTAATTAGCTACAATGCATTTCTTTAACTATTATAAACCCATTTACAGCCTACAGTTGCACGACCAACTGGCAACTCAACAAGATTTTTAGCCATAGATTCTATCTCTTTCTTCATGGCATCATGGCAAAGTTGTAGGCTCTATGCATTCTACACTGAGTGGAGGTTGTTGGATCACTTGCTCCTCATTTGTTTCTGAAGTATTTCCTTCGTAGGAAATTATTATTTCTTCTCGATGAGAGCATTCAACAATTTCATGTTCTTCATGATGTTCAATATTTCTAGTAAACTTACTCCCACTCGCTTCATGATCATGTAGAAATTTTATATTTCTAGCTTCAAAAACTCTCATAGAGTGTGAAGGACAATAGAATCTATATCTTTTAGAGTTTTTTGGATGGCCTATAAATTAACCACTAACTGCTCTTAAGTCCAACTTCTTTACTTTGAGGATTATAAATCCTCACTTCAACTGGACAACTCCAAATATATAAATGTTTTAAACTTAGTTTCTAACAATTCCAAAGTTCAAAAGATATCTTTGGACCTGTCTTAGAGGGATCCCTGTTTAATGTATACACAACGCTTTTTAAGGCTTAGCTCGAAAAGTTTAAAGAAAGATTTAAATTGTTTATTGTTTTCCCTACTGTATACATTGGAGTTCGATTTCTCCTTTCAACTATACCATTTTGTTGTGGAGCACCTAGCATTGTATATTGTGTAATAATGCCTTCTTCTTGAAGAAGCTTAGCAAATGTACCAAGCATTTGAACTTTTCCAATGAACCTTCTATAATATTCTCTCCCTTGTCTGATTGAATAATACTGATGTTTAGTTCCTTTTGTTTCTCTTCTTTTACTTTATAAATCTTAAAGGTATTTAGTGCTTCATCCTTATGATTTATGAGATAGAAATACATGTACCTTATACGGTTGTCTGTAAATAAGATAGAATATCTCAGACCATTCAAATAATAAGAATATGGTCTACTTATATTTGTATGTATGACCTCAAGAATCTCAAAACTCCTCTTGGCATCAAAATTCTAAAATCAGTAAAATAAAGAGTTTGTAAAACTACATCATTAACCAATCTAAAATTCACTTTATGGAAATCTGTCTCAATCTACTATTTCGTAGTTTACAAGAATACTTATTAATAATACAATTTGTGCCAACATCATTAATTTGCATAGTCAAAATGCTATACTTATATATGGATCCAAATTAAATTTATATAAACCATCAATTAAAATACTATTGCCAACATTTAAAAAAAAATTAAATCTTCAAATACAAACTTAATACCCAAATGTACTAATTTCTAGAAAATGACCGTATGTAAAAAGTGTTTTCCAAATCTAAATGAAAACTAGATTTAAAAACTAATCTAAATGTTTCATAGTCTCGACCTACGAACACATCTGATCCTCAAATTTATGCTTTGTTCGTTTGCCTTCGTTTTTCCTTTGTTTTAAAAAACCTTGTAAATCATCGACAATGTAAATTGTAGTATAAGAAACAATCCACGATGTATTATTAGAAACGTCAACAAAATGAGATTCATGACATACAAAAGTAAAATTAGTACCTTTTTTCTGTAGGAACAAATCTTACTCATGAAAATTATCATCAAATCCCAAGACTCATGTTAATTCATTAAGAATTACAACGGAAGCGTACCTGAATTCATTAGAATGATTAAATTGTTGGTTCTTGATCTTCTGAGTCAAGAATGTATATGTGAGAAGAAGTTCTCTCTGTTTTCTTCTAGTGATGGGATGCCCAAAAAATCACGATACGTTCTGACTCAGGGATTACAACCATTTATAACATTTTAACTTTTTCTTATTTCTATTTTGGCTCATCATAAAAATAAAAATTATACTTTAGGTCTCTACACATAATTTTATACCCACACTTTGTGAGATACTTTAAAACCTAAAACTTTATACTTTATTAAATCACTTAATTAGGTTAATCTTATCTGATAGTATTAATACACATTTATTTAATATATTAGCCCACATATTATTGGAATTTATTCCAACATTTTCAGCCATCTCTTGAACTTCCAAAGCAAATGATATTAGTGCCTTTAATTAAAAATTGAAACGATAATCAAGACACTACGCCAATTCCTTAAAATCCTCAAAATATATACTGAAAGACAAGTAAAAGCTTCTATATTTGTGTTCTAATTTTTCGAAAGGTATATAAGAAGCAATCAATATCAGCATATACAAACAAAAACCAAAAACCATATCAACAATTAAAACCAAAACCGAAGCAATCAATATCGACATATTACTCTTTTTTACTAAACCGATCCACAGACACACTAATACTCATGCAAATATTATGTAAAACAGTGTTGATTTAAGTAAATATATCGCTTACATACATCTTCATTAAAGAAAATCAACAGCACATGGGAAAAGGCATATATGTATATATATTTATCAACGAAACCAACATGAGGCAATTAAATTCTCAGAAATCTAAGTCCAAACATTGATCCATGAATCAATGAAAATATATAAAGTGTACCTCAATATAAATTCAGATCAACATGTAATTTCGGTGACAGAACAAGACACAAAATAGGAAAACCAAAACTCCTTCGATTCAGATTACAAATGAAACCAAAATAAGACCATATGCCAAGCATTAATCACGATAATTCTCAAATGTAATATTCTATACTCTACTGAAAAACATGATTTGAAGGTTTCTCCGATACACGTGTTATAAATGTTGGAGTAACGTGGCCTAGTGTTTGAGCAAGTCCATGTTCTTTTATCTTTTGATTATCTGATACGTTGTGTGGTCCTAGTATTGAGGGATTTGTTTTTAGTTTGCTTTTGTAGTAAGCGGCAGAAACATGTCTAGTTACTAATGTTTTCATATGTGTGGAGATCGTTTGATATTTTCATATTTGGACGAATCATTCTGCAACATTGTAATGTTTGGCGATAACTCTACAATTTTCTCAAGAGAAGGGATGTGAGATTGCCATCAAAGATGGAGTTTGCCGTGTTCAAGACCAAAAAAGGTGCTCAATTACTTAAGTCAAAATGACAACAAACCTGATGTTCCTATTGTATCTTAACAAAACAACGCAGTCATGTTTCTCAGCGAAATGGAAGGATGTGGCATAGCTATGGCATCTCATCTATAAAAGAACATTGTGACGGGCCTTCCACAAATTTGGAGTCCTTCCCAACTTTGTGAAGAATGCGTCATTGGAAAACAATACCGAGAAAATTTTCCTTGGGGAAAATCATGGAGAGCGAAGAAGGGGCATATTAATCTGACCTCAAATGGTGGTAAACGTGTTTTGATAATGTTTATTGATGATTAAATCAGAAAATGGATTTATTTTTTGTAGGAGAAGTCTAAAGCACTTTCAGCTTTCAAAACCTTCAAAATGTTGGTCGAAAAAGAAACAGGCATGCCGATAAAGATTCTTCATGGTGATGGTGGGCAATACAACTCACATTTGTAAATTTTTGTGAGGCTTATAGAATTCAAAAGTAACTTACAGCAGCTTATATGTGGTAATAGAATGGCGTTGCAAAGAGGAAGAATCATACATTCTTGAACATGATGTAGTCCATTTTGGCAAGGAGCAAGATTCTAAGAAGTTTTTAGCCAGAAGATGTCAAAGGGAGCATTTATTTATTGAACAGAAGCCCTACTCTTACTGTTCAAAACGTGATGCCCGAAGTAGCTTGGAGTGGGCATAGACCAAGTGTCCAGCATTTTAGAATTTTCGGTTGTATAGCATATGTTCATATTCCAAATCAGAAGAGAAGAAAACTTGATGACAAAGGAGATAAATGCATTTTTCTTGGTTTTAGTGGGCAGACAAAGCGTAGAAATGTACAATCCTATCATCAAGAAAATTATCATTACCCGTGTCGTGATTTTTGACTAAGAAAGATTTTGGATTTGGCATAAAAACAATGCCAAGCAACAACTACTGGCATACTTTGATGGAGAAAATGAAGATAAGAGGCAGCAGCCCATGGAGAATGCACAACCGGTGGAGAAGGAGCAACAACCAACTCCAGTAGACCCTCCAATCCTAGCTAGAGTTGAAGTTGATGCGGAACAACAACCTTAACAAGCTAGGAGAAGGCAAACATGGATGACTGATTAAGAAGTATCTGGGATTGATCCATCTAAGGATCCACTAACAATTTTTCTCTATTTTCAAACTGTGATCCTGTAGCTTTTGAAGATGTTGTTAAGGAGTCAAACAACAACAATAACAACAACACTGTAGGGGTTGACAGAGCTTCCAAAAGGGCAAAAGAGCATTAGTGTGAAGTGGGTGTACAAAATAAAACCGAAAGAGAATCGTGAAGTTGACAAGTACAAGGCACGATTGGCAGCGAAAGGCTATAAGCAAGAGTTCATTGATTACAAAGAAGTTTTTGCTCCCATTGCATATATATATACGGACATCTCTTACTAAATTGGTGGCCAAATATGTCATTATGGTAAAGATGACATCATTATGCTAATGCTAAGTGTGGTTTTTTCTATTAAATATATGGTGATGATATTGTAATGAACTATAATTTTCTATCCTTTATTATAAGGTCGATCTTGCTCTTAAATATTTAAATATGTACACATATATATAAACGTCTACATATGAACGTTTCTTACTCAATTGTTAAGCATGCCTTTAACAAAAATGACAGCATACAACTGCAGCAAAAATCACCCACACAATGTTAATAAATCACAGCATTGAATATAAAAAAATTATCCTGCCAATACCCCGATTCCAACTAAAAAAATCTATAGCAAACGTGAATAAATGATAACGTTAAATGTTAAAAATTACCCTGATTAATGAAGCAAATAACCAATAAATGTTAATTCAAATCTGGTATTAAAATTTATATAAAGTCAACGTCGGAGCAATAACACCCACAAAAGGCAAAAAAGCACACGTGCAAAAAAACAAGGAAGATGCCAAAATTAAACACTAGGCCAAAATGGGCAAACTAACTCACTAATGGTTGAAAAAGACGTTATTGTGATATTACATAAAAGGACACAAGCATGAAATGAACATTTTATATAAATGCCTCTTTAGCAATTTTTTTTTTTTTTTTTTGCCATATGATATTTTTGCTTTTTTCTAAGGGCAGAATAAATTGAAAAGTTTTGGTGTATTTTAACTAACTGCACAGTTTGGCTCTTTGTCCGTTGGCCATTTTATATTAGTCCAATTTATATGTCAATTTGGATGGTTTGTAGTTTACACATCCCATCGAAACCGATCAAGTATTATTCTAATCTTTTGTTTATATTTGTTTTTGTAATAACAATGGTCATAAACCAATTCTTAACGAGTAAGCAATACATGACAAGAAATGGCCAGAAATGCACAAATTTATCTTTCAAATTATTTTCATCCTTAACAGAATTGGAGGTTGCTCCCAAGTCACGTTCTTAAATTTATTTTCTTGATTTCCGTTTTGGGCGTGTATTTAGGACTGAAAATAAAGCAGACGATGGATGAAGATGTTATTTAGTTGGAGAAAATCCCACCGCTTATAATTTCTATTGTACTTGTTAATTTTCCAATATCAATACAGATTCTGTTGATAGATTATTGAGATGGCCTTCTCGGTGACATAAAGAGTTATCTTTCACCTTTAGTTTAGCTATAAACATCTCACCGTTTTGGCAAAGAAAGGCCAGTCATCTAGTCTACATGGTTGAGATCAACCACATAGCGGACGACAAGTTCGGTCGCCAAAATGACACGGATAAGGTCAATCACATAGCTGACGATGAAGTCACTTACCTAGCCGTAGCCGATGCAGATGAGGTCAGCCACACAGCTGACAACAACATGGCTCACCTAGCCGCAGCCAATGCGGATGAGGTCAGCTACATAGGACGACACAGACGAGTTACCATATAGTTGACAATGTCGCTTACCTAACCGACGCAAACGAGGTCGGCCACATAGCTGACAACGTCGCTCAACTAGCCGGCGGGAATACGTTCGGCCACATAGTTGATGAGCGATCGCTCACCTAGCCGATGCGGACAAGCTCGGCCACATAGTTGACACAGACGAGTTCGACCACATAGCTGACTCAAGGTCACTCATCTAGCCGATACGGATGAGGTCAGCCACAAAGCTACAAGAGAGATAGGAGAGGAGAGAGAGAGAGAGAGAGACAATCAATGCACATGTGGTTGACCACCTAGCTAATGATGAGGTCGGCTGCCAAGTTGATAAAGATGATGTCAGCCACCTAGGTCAAGATGAGGTTGGCCGCCAAGCTGACGAAGATAATGCCGGCCACCTAGCAGATGACAAAGTCGACACGCTGACTGAAAGAGGGAGAGCCAGACACAAAGAGGCACCTCAGCCATATTCACCTCTACCATATTGAGGTCAGCCTACATGGGAATATGTCGAAATTGAATGATATTCGACCTAGCGAATAGATTACTACAAAGCTGTTTAAGAATAAAAATTGAAATTCACGGCGTTATCTTCTAGAAGCTTCCTTATTTCGAATTTTAATGGGAAAAGTCAACGAGGAGATCTTAGCATAATCGGAAACCATTCAAATTGAAAAATAAGAGATAACTATGTAATATTTGAATTATTCCATGTAAATAGTGAAATAACTAATTTAGGCACATTATAAATAAAAGGTCATCCCTATGAGAAGACCCTAAATCCAACTATGGGCATGAGCCCTCGTGATTTATTGTAATTTTCTCTTTCTCATATTGAACCATCCTCCTCCAAAAAAAATCTAGTAGACATAACCTCCAATTAAAATGAACCACTCTAAAATATGTGTGCTATTTGCTTATTATTTTATTTTCTTCTTGCAATTTACAGTTCAAAATGCGTGAATTGATGCGTAGTGAGATGATCGTGAGAGTTTCTTTGTTTGATGAATTTTGACTTTCAACATATTCTATTATTCTTAAAAAAGAGAGCTCAAATTCTGTGCCTCAAAAGAACAAAAAAACAAAAAAAAAAGAGTTAAAAGAAGTACTAAAAATTGACTTTAACATTACTTAAAAAAACAAAGGACTAACACATTAGCATTATTAAGGAAAAATAAGAATAAAAGACTGCTCAAGTAAAGCATAAGAAAGTAGCACCTTTAATTTGTTTCTTTTCCTAAATTTTACACCGATAAAGTGGGATGTGAATTTACCGTGTCTACAACCACAAAATAACTCCTCATTTTAATAGACAAGTACACACAAACGTAAAGGCAGTGGATAGGTTGACTTGTAAGATCATCATGCCACTTTCTTGAATGACTATTTTTGCATAGAGACCTAAATCTTTTATTTGAGACCCTTTTTTACTGTTAAATCAAATGCAACAATAGTAGAGTCTACAAAAAAAAAAAATAATAATAAGAACAAAAAAAAGAAAAAGAAAAGAGAGAGACGTTTTAAGCAAGGATGACCAACAAAAGGGAAGAAATTGAGAAAAGGGCCAAAAAAAAATTTTCAATTGGACAAATGACCTTTTTTTTTTGCACCAAAAAACACACTTTTTTGAGTAGGAAAACTGTCCCAGCTTTTTTTAAAAAGATAAGAAAAATAACTATAGCAAGGTAAAGAACCTAAACAAGATCAAAAAAAAAATTGAAGCCGTTTTCAGGCATAAAAAGCATGTTTTTTTTTGTGCCAAAAGGAATTTTTTCATAGGGTTACTTCTAAAAATCTCCCCCAAAAGGAGTGGTTCACATGATAGAAAAATCACACACCTGAGATTCGAACCTGAAGTTTACATTTTCTTCCGTATAAGGTCCACAGTCAGCTACAACAATGGGCTTGTATGAGTAAGCCATCAATAAATATTAATTCATTCTTCATCACTAAAAATCTAGCAGTCCATGTAAATAACGCGGTGTACAAAGAAAATGCCTAAATGCTATCACGCAGAAAACTGCTGAAAAATAGGCATCTCAATGCTCAAAGTTAAAAGGCAAATTTCAGCTGTTTCGGTCCTAGACGAATATGACTTCAAACTTGGAGCAGGGATTGCTCTCAAGATGACTTCGGAAGTCATCATTCCCCTTGAATCTGAAGGTATACAAGGCTTGCCTCTGCGTCAAGCCAACGGGATATATACGGTGTACTTTGAGTTCATCTCCTCCTCTTATGCTTTCTGGTCTTTCCTGCTTCCAAATGGGGACGTGTTTTTGAGAGTTGAACTTTGCAAGCACCGCAGATTCCAAGGCCTCCAAAGTCAGATTCCCAGACCTGCAGACGAAATTGCGACGTATAAAGTTACTCATGTTCGAACGTGAAGGGTTTACAGGTCAACTGGCCATAGAAGATATATATAATATTTGGTCCCGTTATTCTATATGCATGAAATGACATGACAAATATCTCAACATGGTCAAGGCCATGTTACTAACATACACTTCCTTTCGCCTTCAAAATAAGAGCAATAACACAATCTTCCACTCAAAAAAGAACAAAGGAAAGACAGCTGCCAGAAAGAGTCTTTCCTTTCCTCCCTTTATTCACTTCATCTTTCTTTTCGCCTTTTATCCGGGAAAGCAGAGTATAAATGCAATTGTCTCCTCTCATAAATTATTTTCCTTTCTAGAGAAGGACAACGAAGTCGCCGAGTACACGATGAGACTTCTTGAGAGAGAGAGGGTTGAAAGGTTACCTTAAGAAGATGGATTCCATCTCAAATCTTCCTCTTTCTCGTACATACAAGTGATGCACAGTTTCTAAGCCTCCTGTGCACTTGCACGGCCGTTTCTTGAACCTTCCGCTCTTTTCTTCTTCTGCTAGAATCGATGTTGCCAGGTGAATGCAAAGCCGGCATGAAGAATGTACAGCTGCCATATCTACAAGGGCCTTAAAAGCATCAGATGGACCATCATACTTCCACCTGACAAATGGAAATTTCATTGTTAACAATAGCAAGGATATCCAAATAGAAAATGGAATTATGCTCCGAAGGTATCTCAAAGAAAAAGAAAAAATAAATAAATAAACATCATACGGAGCAGCAATGGACAGAAGATTATCTTTTACACCCTTTAGCCATTTTTTTTATAACATTAATATGGTGAACATTTTACCTTAATGTCTGATTATATGCTTCAGGATTTTCTGAAAGGTATTTCATGCTCTTCGCGACCGAGTCAACCTCACTTAGCTCCTTAATATGCAAAATCGAACCAGGAGCAGGAACAAAATCTTGAATATTAGGAGCACCAATAACAACAGGCACAGATCCTAGAAAGTTACAAAAGAGAAAGGAGAAGACGTCGATATCCACAATAATTGTGTTGCAAAATTTGTTGTCAAATTGTTGTTCACAATTGAAACTCATAATAAGTCCAAACATGTCGAGGGCCAAATGTTGTTATTTTAAGTTCAGGTATATGCAAATGTTCCTCAATCATGTAACGTAGTCCCAAAATTTTCCTCTAATCCACAACCATAATTTGCACACAAGATATTCTGATTCTTTTCTTGCTCTTTCACCAACATATTCCAGACAAACAAATTTCAAATATTTACTCCAACTAGATTTTGCAACTACAACAATAAGAATGGGAAGCAGAATAATTTTCATACCCGCAACAAGCGACTGGAAAAATTTCTCAGTGACATAATCCTCCTCATTGGAATTTTCAAAAGCTAAACTGAACTTGTAGCGCTTCAGAGCTTCTACTTTGTCCACTGCAAGATATATATCAGAACAAAATCATTTATTCCACATGTCACTCTGCTGAAAGGCAATATTGTACGAACAGGAAAATTATGACGTCATCATCACTTAAAAGGAACAAGCTACATCACAGCAGTTCATATAACCAGACACTATGTGGAACTAGGAAATTAGACAATAAAGCAATGTCTTATCAATATTCAGCATAAATCACATAATTATAACAGTGCTGATCTTGGGATTCTTGGTGAAGATACGTTTATATGATGTCCTTAACACATACATATGGCACACAAACAAAGAACTGGAAGAAATCTAGATTCATGATTTAACAATAGAGAAAAACAGCAGTCAGTTATGTCGCACTCCATGAAAGAACTGCACCTTTTCCATCACGGTTTCTGCGGCAAGCGCCATAAGAATCTATCTTGATGTTTGCCTTTTCAAGTGCTTCAAGAGCTTGCAAGCGGAAGTTGCGAGCACCACAGTTGGAAATAAATGCAGCAGCAAGGGCTTTCTCAGTCTTAGGCTGCACTGGTGCCATGATATCATACTCGGCCCAGGAAAAGTATCCAACAGGAACATCTGATGAGAGACTAGTAGTCATAACAATATTATATCCCCTCCTAATAAACAGGAAAAGTTTGTAAATTAGCTTTACTAACAATTTTTGGCAGAAAGAAGAAGCTCAATTGAAAAGAAAAGGTTCAAAGAAAATAGCCCAAAAAGAACCAATTGCCAAAAGGTCTCATATATTTATCCCTTTTTTTTTCCTTGCTTGGACGGAAAATCATCCAAGTTCACTTTCATAGATAAGCAGCTCTGCTTATGGCTAACTGACGCAACTCTAACTACTAATGAATCTAATACAAGCCTTTTGCATCCTCATATGCAGAATATGCCCAGTGTTCTATGACCTACAACAGGAACATGTATGTCTATAACAAATGTAAGGATCACCGATCATTTGTTGCATTCCTTGTATTAACAAATTGTAAGTCATTTAAACAAGAAAAAAAATAGCAAAAAATGAAATGTGGAGTGAATATTCCAAAAATATAGTTTTGAAGAAAAGGAGGAGGAAAAAGTTGATTCAACCAAGGATACCCTCCATAATGCAAAGAAGCTATATTAGATAGTGCTTACCCACCGTCGTGCCTGATCAAGATCATTCTCTGCATAGTATTGGGAAGATTCCATTGATCTAAGAACGCTAACTGTTCCCTTTGCTTGAGGTATACCAAAAGCAGCATCGGCTTTCTTACTTTGATCAAACCCAAACTGACACCCCACGGCACAAGAACTCCACTCCTATCGAGTAGAAAGAAAAAATTAACACAAAGTCTATGCACGCACAAAAGATCAGATGCTTCAAAATACTTCTCAGTTGTCTCACCTAAATTAAATCAATTTTCTCTACAACCAAAACTATACGTTATCTTGGGAGATGGAGAGGGAGCTCTGTTCAAATTGTATATGTTTCTAACTTACAATTTTTCTCAAGTCCATGACAGGCATTGAAAGAATTTAGAATAGTTAAAGCACAGTTAACAGATAATTTACAAAAACAACAAATCAAAGGTTTTAGCCCAAGACCAAGATTCCAGTTAAGTTATGCTACAGAAAAGGAATTTTTTGGTTATATGTTCTTACCCTTTTTGCAAAAGAGAAGTCACTTTACACTCTACTAAGGTAAAACCTCGCCAGTACTAAAAATTTAGAAACGTTAAAGATTAATCAATAGACAAAAGCAGCACAAAAATGTGAATAACTGGACTAAAAAATTCCGCAGATTAGTAATACATATTTCCGAATTGTCCGATTTTGATCGAAACCCATTAGATTCACAGATTGTTTGATTCTAATGTGATTCTCACATATCTCATTTGCCATGTTAGTTGTCAGCTTACTTTGAAAATCATCCTAGTAAAACCCATCTCATGAAATCTTCTGAAAAGATTAAAAAACTTATTAAATGGACACCTAACTTCTTTTCACTAACAACACGACTGTTTAACAACCAAAAACTATATCAACATTCCCTCTGATCATATCATCAACAAGTTAAGAGAGACAAATTAAGTCTTAATTTAATTACTATAAGCAAATTAATATTAAGAAAAAACAATTTGCAGATACCTGGTAGGCACCAGAAACCAAAACGGGTTCCTTGGAAAAATCCCTGGAATACTGAACGGAATCTTCCTTTTCCAACCACTCCTCGCAACCCTCGAATTCCGAGCTCCGATCAGCGGCGAGCCCAACGACGCCCAAACTACCGATCGAATCCCTGACTTCGTCGTCGTGGGCAGGCGGGGCCTGGTTGAACAAGTCGGCCCAGGAATCAACCATGGCGGCGTTCTTGACCATGTCGAGACGACCCAAGAAGGCGATCTCCGAGATGACGACAAGGGCCACGAAGACAGGCATAAGGTTTGACCATTTTCTCTTGTTCGCCGCCGCCGGTGGGACCCCAGTCGAGACCGGCAGTGCTACGCCCTCCTGGCTCGTCCCCGTTCTCCAGCCTCTCTGGGTCCCGAATACAGCCATCGATATTATATCAGTTTTCTTTTTCTTTTTTTTTTGCTTTTTTTGGGTTTTTCGATGTTTCTTTCCCGGAAAGTGGGAAGAGAAAGGAAACAAAGATAGAGACTATGTTTGCTAGTTTCTAGAGCTGTAACACGGCCATTGTTATGAGAGTTTTGGTGGGTTTTTTGGGTTGAACATGAAGAAAAGAATGAAGTTGATTGGAAAAATGCAGATGGTTGTTGATGGGGAAAGGGCGGAGACTTATGGAGAGCAAAGTCTACGGAGGTGGTAGAGTCGTGGTAGAAAGTAGAAACTAGAAAAACATTTATTTGAATATTCCTTTTGTACCTTTTATGTAGGAGGAGAAACTAGAAAACCACAGGAAAGCAACTCTAAATAAGACTTAAATTGGCGAGGATCAAGGATTAGATTACTTACCTAAATGTTTGCCTTTCAATTGATGTCTAGCGAATTATATTAGGAAGGAACATAGAACACGACTTCAGCTACCCGACATACGTTAAATTGGTTAAGGTTGAAAGATCTAGATCACTTATCTAATTTTGTGTATTTTAAATAGTAGTATTATCTAACTAATCATAGCCATTGTATTTCAAATGATAACTATATAATCATAGTCATATTATCCCCTTAAAAAACTCATAACCATATCATGTTATGTTATTTAACGGACTAAATTTCAAATTTTTTAAAAAAAAATTTGTTTGAATATCAAAAATTAAACAAGCCTACTGTTAGAGATCTACTAGCCACCTTATGGTAGACTAATAGGGTTTTGGAAAAAGGAAGAAAATCTCATATGTTTAAAATTAACAGCAAATATCAACATAATTTAAGATAGCAATAAATGTCATTTATTAATATAGTTGTTCAAATTAAATAATTATATAGACTAAAATACCCTCAATTTGACTAGGGTTTCCTCTTAAATTGCTTATGAGTAATTTGGTTTGATTTAGTTTCTATAAAAAAAATCAAACCGCCTAAACGGCCTTAAAAATTTATTTTGGGTTTGGTCAACGGTTTGAAAAAAAAGAAAAGCCAAAATCATCTACAAATACCCCTACAAACCGATGTACGCAAACTATAAAAAATTAGGTGTTACAAAAGAATTAATAAATTAAGTTACAACATGTTCCCCAACCCTCCTGGTCCAACATAATTTTGGTCTGTCAACACCTCATGGTCAAGCCATCCTAGCCCTAAAAACAAGAGCTCTTCTTTAGGGATAGACGCACAAATGAGCATTATTTTTCTACTTTAGATATGGTAATAGTACGAGGGATAACTTGATACCATTAAAAGCTTAGAGGGTATTTGGAAGAGCAATTAAAACTGAAAATATTGGTTTAAAAACTATAACATATGAGAGCTTTACACTGTAATTATTTTTACTTTTTACTTTAGTTGCTGAGAACTTTACACTGTTTATTCGTTGGAATATTATGCAAGATGCCAAACAACCAAGTCTATTGCTTTGCTAGTTAACCTTTCAAAAAAAAAAAAAAAAACTTAAATAAGATTGTTTTGCTATTGCTTTAAATGTACTACAAAAGACAGATTCTTCCTTTATTTTGAAATTTATCCGTTTGATTTGGTCTTTTAAGCACAAAACTAAACACACCATTTTCCTAAAAAGGAAAACAGAAAAAGAAATCTTCAAAAATTTATCTGAGGTTCACCTAAATCTTACCGAGTCTTTTTCATGGATGTTATTGTTGCAGCATAATAATGATTACGCTTATGCGATTAGGACATTATGGCTAACACTTTCCTTATTGTCCTAGTCAACATCACAGTTCGTTTTTGGACGATGCATGCTTGAAAGTTGGCAGAGATCTCAATGGAACATAATTTCCATTATATGACACTAATATATCTTGGGCATTTTAACGCAGATAATGCCATAATCACATAATAATTAAAGCTGCTATATCCGTGAATGACTCTGCAATGAAAAAGGAAATTTGTTCTAACTTTCTATCAAATATCATTGATTTATACCACAACACTAACTCTTTTTATCAATTCTAATTGGAAATAAATAATGCTTTTAATCCTAATTTTAAAATTCTTACTGGCATGTAATTTTTTTTTTTTTTTTTGTTCGTAGATGTTTATAAACTCTTAAGATACAAATGCCTTCTTCATATACCAGAAAATCCATGTGGAGGAGATTCTCCTTTTGCGGCGATAATATGCAAATCTATGGTACCACCAAAATATTAAAGGAAAATATACCTTCATCCTAAATATACTAGAAAATCGTTGTGGAAGAGATTCTTCTCAATATGCAAAAATCTATGGCACCACATGAACACCAAAGCAAAATACCAAATATGATGCGAATATGAAAAGGTAGATATATTCCCTTGGCAAAAGTACCTCTGGATTCACCTGATCAATTTGTGGAATGTATCATCTAGAAACTCAATGGTATGATCCGAATATTGCAACTCTCTGAATGAAGAAATAATAATGTGTGGTTTCTGATCTGACAGCTTGGATTAGAAGGTATAAAATTGATAAAGAAACAAAACATATACAAGGAAGATTTGGCCCACAACAACATGACACATTCACGCCTCAGCTTCAAAACATGTACAAACTTTCCATACATCCAGCAAATTGACCTCCCATCTTCTACATCTATTGGGTGTCGCTTCTATCAGAAATGCATTCAGTAGCAAAAATTTAAGGAACTGGAAATGAAAAGGAAAACTTTAATGTTGAATCACTAACCAGCCTTACATTTTATCAATTCCGTCTACTCCATAAATCTTATGCAACCAATTTTTACTAGCTAGGCATATATAGCTCATTATATACAAAATCTGCCCAATGAACTTTGGTAGAAGTCTTAGAGCAAACATGACCATTTACAGCATCATTTCCGGCAGCAGATTTCATTGCAGAATAGCAACTCATCCCCGTCATTGCATTTATTTCTCTCCATCATAAGAAATAAGTCAACACTCTTAACCTTATTTCTTTTGCGATGTATCAATATCAATCCTCACCTGCCAAGCTTCAATTCCAACCTAGAAGTCAGCTCCCTCTCAAAAGAAAGTGAATATCAGATTTGGGGCAGACAAAGTCCCCTGGGTGATCTGAAAGCAATGCATTACGTCCTTTTTCTGGTACATGACATGTTATTGCCAATTCAAACACCTCTTGCGTGGAACTTTTCCAGTATAGTAATCTGAAAGTGCTCAAAATGAAAGGAAAGGACAAAAAAAGCTAGCTTTACAACTCATTATTACTCAAATATTGGGTAATTGATAAGCCTAAGGAGGACATAAATTAGCTACTTAATCATTGCTGGAACCATCATTTGCAGCTGTCTTCAACCTTTTCGACGGATATTGGCGGCTTAGCTTTCCTCCAGGGTTGTCCTCAACAAAGTTCTGATCAGAAAACTCTGGAAAAGACAACCAAAAAAATGACGTGAATAAGTAAAACCATAACCATTTACTGCCCCTGTAGCTAACAAAAGTCAGATATAAACAAGCACATTTTTCTGAGCTTCTTAGCTTCCTACACCACATATTTAAATTAGCCATTGTATATTGTTAAATAAGATAGGACGATTACCTCATTAGCTTAGCTCCTCACGAACGAAACGATTACAGAATAATATACATGTATTTAATGAATAATGTATGTTGGGAAGTTCAAATAATATCAAGGATTCATCAAAGCGGAAACAAAGTCCTGCGATGCTTTTAATCATTACAATTAGACTGTTCTACAAAGATTTTAATCTTTATTTCCTCATTTCTTTTCTGGCACAAGCTTTATAAGCCTTTTGGCAACATAACCAAAACAACATATAGCTCCTGGAACTAGGTAACGGCATTGTACCTTCTTAGTCTACATCGTCAACAAACTTATTAACATTCTGAAGAACAGATAACCTTATTAACTAGGTCAGACCTCATGATCCAATCAGCATTATTACTTAATGACGCACAACTGTCACCTAACGCTTACTGTCAATAAATAATTATATACTAACACACGTTCATTACTAATACAACATTCATATGCAGATGCAAGAGAAAACAAGACAGTGAATGGTCAGCCGATAAACATAATTGTGATTAAATTAATATGATGAAATGTAGTAAAAAGATAAACCAATATATATGCAGTCAAACCCGCCCCAGGTAAATAAACAGATAAAGGACATCATGCAAGTAGCATATATTTGAACTTTCAACTAAAGGAAGAAAGGAAAACAAATTACCATTATTAACATAAAAATGCTTTTTTGATGGAAATTAACATAAACATCCTTCAAAAATAATAAATAAACAAATAAATAAGTACATGCACGTTGCAAGAATTTGAATTTATAGCTAAAGTAGAAAGGAGAGAAATTAAGATCATTAACATAAATAATCTTAAAATATAGTTTTAGTTTGACAAATAAATAGCCTTCTTATGACTATAATAAGACAAATGGGAAACGAAACATGGAAATAATCCAAAATAACCACATTTCCAAAATCTAAAACAAGAAAAAGTTGCGTAAGCCAAACCACAAACCTAAAGAAGTATACATATATTATAAGATGGCCCTTCAGCTACATGAGCAAGCGTGAAAAATTATTTCAAAGGCCAGATTCAGAAAAATATACCACCACATGATGCATGTTACATAAGAGTAACTCAGTGATTTTGTAAATGTTTAAGTGTACATGACCAAAAAGCAAACATGAAATTTACGAAGGGTAAACAGTAGACATCATGTAGTCTTAATGCAAGGAATGCGTCCTTATGTGACCAGAAAAGTCCTTTGACAACAATAAATCTGCATCCTACAGCAAAACCTCAAAAATGCATGCACAAACAAGCCTTAGAGAGAAAGAGAAAGAAAGCTAACACAAACAGGAACAAAAGCTTGGAGGAATTAAGCCAAAGAACATATATCACAGACTAGAACACTAAATCAAGAAACAGTATTCATTACAAGTGAAGCTGCAGAGTTACCAGCTGCGCTCCAAACTAAATCCTGATGGCATTTGTGACCTATAGGTTTCTTCTCCAAACTTGCAGATTCATAAAAGCCTGTCAGTTTCCCTTTTGAGTGGATTTCATTTTCACGCAACACATGTTCTTGAGAATTTAGACATGCTACAGAGTAGCCTGTTCCTGAATATTCTAAATGATGAATGGACTGACTTTCCATCACTACATGAGAGTCGGCTGTACTGTCAAACAAAAGTTCATTCCTCTCATAGCCAATCTTCTCTCGACCTCCATCCCCATGCACCACACACTGAAACATTTGACAAGGTAAGCATCAATTGCAGAAAGGAAATTAAACTGATGATCACGATAAATATCTTTCTTTCTTTTTTAGTAGTTTAAGAAAAAAAATGACAAACAGACAAACACAGAGTAGGAGCATGAACATTTTTGGCTGACAAACCTGGTCAGAATAATATGGCCTCCAAGAGTTCTTTTTCACGCCCAAGCCACCCAAATACATTGAATGATATAATTCATCTACAAATGATGCTTCCAGATAATCAAGGTACATACTGTGCTTCTCATTTGTCCATTCAGTGGATTTGCCCTGCCATGTAAGACCAATAAGGGCTAAATATATTCTACCAAAAGGGGAAAACAAAAATAAGCTCATCATTAGATTTACTTGGATAATTTTCCCTTAAAAAAAAATTAACTAGAAGTAGAAGTAGGACTTTGCATGTGATGTAACGAAGAAAAAAAAAAATGATTTTCAATGAGCTAACCATCAGATGTTGAACAGCCTGTTAATAATGCTTCACTGATTTTAGCTTCCTGCTTATAATTGTTTATAGAAAAGCATAGGGAAGCAGTTTTAAGATTAGACGAATAGCAGAAACCTACTTCAAGTAATAAAAAAACATTTTCCACTAACTTTTGATTACATTCATATAATAGCACCCAAGACATCAAGTCTCCCATATTCTTCTCTCTTTTCTTTTTTCTCTTCTGTTTTGTTTCCTAGGCAAGCGTAAGTCTAAGTCTCCTGATCAGCTCATGAGTATTAAGTACTGTTCGTACTTCTAGATCCAATTGTCATTACAATTCCCGTCTACCCAAAAGAAACTTCATTCCATAGAGAAAAGCAGATTTCTTCAATCTTTCAATAACTGGAAACACATCCCAAAAGACCCAAGGTTGTGTTTCGTAAGAGGGAAAGAAAATAAGGAGGAAACAAAAGTATATAACCTAACTGAAGAAAATGGAGAGGAACTTTCTCTTACTGTTTTTTGTATGGATTCCCTCATCCCTCCACATTGAGAGAGGTTAAAATTGAGGTTTTCAATGATTTCCCCCTTTGAAAACCCTCACCAATCCATCCCCCCATCTTTTCTCCCCTACCAAAATATCATGGATGTTAATCCCCTCACCCCTGTCCCTCCTCCCGCATTTTTCTCTCCTACCAAACGAGCTCAAAGTATCATTAGAAGTTATCAACTATCAATATCAAATGCATATCAAAAAATTATAAAGTTACACGTTCCTAAAGCTCAAGACATGGAGCCACAAAGCACAACTACGTAGAGCAGTTGATGCAATGGTTTTGGATACGGTTTATAAATAGAAATCAAAGTTTAAAAAAGGGTAAAATTAAGGGAAATAGTGTAAAAGTCATTGCCCATTCTCTTATTCAATTGTCCCGTAAATTTCAACGAAACATTAATATTGAATTGATTCTTTGATCAGAAGAACTGCAAAAGGATGCAATTCAGTGATAACACTTCTATAAATCAACCCCACAATAAAATGAAAACGGTGTTCTAAGTCTCGAAACTTCGCTGCATCTCTCAAAAATGAGATCTCCGAAATTCTTAATTGCATTTCAATATTATTGACTCATTAGTCGTTTTTAAATCCATACAATTATGGAAAAGAAAAATACGGAATGAATTTTTTTTTCAATTTACAAAAATGGAGATTAAAAAACAAAAAAAAAAATAGTGGCACGCAGAACAACAGAGTACGATCGCAAAGCATAAAAGGAAAATAAATAAAAATAAAAAAGTACGAATTGCACAACGCGAATTATTAGCACAACAAACAAAAACAACTAACAGATTTTGACCACGAAAAGAGACCCGCTTCCGAGAATAAGAATTTCTTCGCAGAAAACCAAAAAAAAAAATCTAGAGAAAAACCGGAAAAAAAAAAACATTAAAGCACATAAAATGGAAAATAAAACAGATAAAGAGTAAAAAGACATTTTACCTGCATAGCGTGATCGCAATGAAGCCAAGCGTCCTTGGAGACGTCGAGAGTAATGGCGGAGGAGTCCGAGTTGGTCCGAGTCAGCTCGGAGGCGAAGCAGTCCGGAGGGCCGGCGGGATCCGCAGACGACGGCATTGGAATATTCTCCGCCATGCGAATCTCAATCTCCGAGATCAGACAGAGGAGAAAACGAAAACAAAAGACCCAAAACCAAGAGAGGAGGAGAGAATTAGGAGAGAAGAGAAGAAACGGGAATTTGTGGAAGACACAGGGGGAAATGAAAAAGAGAAGGCGGTGTGTGTTTTCGGTGCTGTCGGGGCCAATTAAGGCTCCACATGGCATGCTTTTACACGTGTCAGTTTCATCAGCTCAATGCCACGTCATCCCAGATAATATCTTCGGCCAATGTCAGCCAGATATTTTTCTGTCTTTGGCCGAGCCAAAAGGCACTCTTTTCTTTTTTCTTTTTCTTTTTTCTTTTTTTTTTTCCTTTTTTGTTTCACAAGTTTTTGTTCTTTCTTTACTCTGTTTTTGCTATTAGAATTGGACGTTGCGGAGCTCTTAACTCGCTGTGGGATGGACCATGGTATATTCTATGCGTTGCCGAGCATGTGGCAATGGCCAATAATTTTATTTTTTAAAATTCACCAGCACGATTTTATTTAATAATTGAATTAAAAATATATTGATTTTTTTATGTAAAAAATATATCGATTTGCTCTCAAAAGAATATGTATATATATGTATCTGATTTGCAAACGCATATACTTTTTAAATAAATAGACTGACATGACAACCCAATTTTTTTATTCAAATTCTTTTAAAATTTCAAATAGTGTTTAATTAATCACTAATTACTTTATACTTGTTTATTTAATTGACTCAAAATTAATACAAAAAAATTATTAAAAAGTATTTAAAATGTTTCAACGATATGACCAAAATGATGTTGGTTAAACACTAATCAAAACACCAAAATTTGATTGGGATCTAAGTTTTACTCAATCCATTTAAACCAATTTATAAAATAATAAAAAAAAAAAGATTAGCACAATTGATACTCATTCAGTCTTTTTTGTTTTTTTTACTCTAGGTGCGGTTTTAAACTCTGTGCCTTTAGCTTGTTTGTGGACTTTAGTCCAAACCAATATTTTTTTGAAAATGGGAATTGCATTGTAAAATAAATTAGTACAAGCACTAGTTTAAAACACAATGTATATAGCGACCTAACCTGGACTAAAGACTAGAACTACCAATGGGTTCAGTTGACAACGCTCAAGGGATAATATATGTATCAAATTCCAATATGTGTAAGCTGAAAAAGCATACTAGTAATTTAGCCCAAATATGGCTTTTGTAGATAACTCCAATTAGACAAGATCAAGAAACTAAAAGCATTGAGGCCTATCACAACAACATCGAGGATAACAACTTGCAGGCTAGACAAAAAGACCACAATGCAATGAGGGAAAAAAAGTTCAATGCATTAATAGTCCTTCAACCTTTTTTTTAATTATTTTGGATGCGATTTTAAAACTCTATGCTTTTTATCCTGTTCGATAACTTTGTTCGAACCAAAAAGTTTTAGTCTAAACCAATTTTATTATAATAAATTTCAGTTGTTTTATAGGATGTTTGGGAAGTAAGTTAGAATTGAGAGTTAAAACTGAAAGTACTATAGCATCCGAGAGTTTTAAACTGTAGCATACTTTTGCTTTACATTGTAACCAATGATGGACACCGGAGGAGGGGTGTAGGAGGATTATTTTTTAACATATAGTGGTTTTAATTTTAATATAATAGGTCCATGTATAAATTAGACTTAGTTCCTTTAAATTAATTGTTTTCTACGTATTAGTATAATATTGAAAAAAAAAACTTGGCCCATACCAATAAATCGTGACTCCGTCATTGATTGTAGCATATAAGAGCTTTATACTGTTTGAGTTTGAATTAAGTTTGTCAAACACTCTTTTGATTGGTGTTTTAAGTTTAAACTTTTGGCTTGGACTGGCTTCCCAAATACCCTATTTGTGATGAAATAAGGTATGAAATCAAGGCTATGTCCACTACCACTTCAGCCTATTATTGTATACATACATAATTACGCTTCATATTGGAAAAAAAAAATCATTTATATTAAATTATTTATTTAAGAAAAACATCGCGCAAATAACAACTAATTAAAAAAGCATATGCTATTGTTTTTTATAGTTCCAACCACTTTATTATAGTGTTTTATCTCATAAAATTTAAATCAAAAAACGATTCAAACCATAAAAAACTGTTCCAATTGCCTTTCTAAATAGACGCTAAGAATATGGCATTGACAAACTAATTTTAACACTTTCTTGCTCTATTTGAACTTGTGGTTGAGATTTTCAAATTCAAGATCTCGACGTATGTAGGAGATCAAGTATAAAATCACCATTGGCATCTATGATTGTGTTATTATATTAATCTAAAGTATCTAAATAATTGTATAAACTAAGATCAGATAGAGCAATAAGGACATAATTTGTTACTCAATTTAGTTATGCTAATTGTGGATGGAGACAATTCTGGTACAAACAGGAGCATGCTAATTTCATATTCGTTTAGGATTTTTATCATCATGATATCATTTAAATTAAGTATAATGACAATACTTTCTCAAAATACATCTTGTGTTTTCAAAATATTCAAATTGTTTATGTGTGTTTATGGTTAATTTTAGCTAAATATGATATGGAGATTGTTCTTTGTCTTATTAAAGAAAACATGGTACAATCTCAACATCTTTTAAGACAATATGTTCATTTGATTAAACGTAAGCCAGAGTCAAAGCCTTGTGGCATATTTGATTTACTAGTTTAATTTAGTTTAGTTTATTTGGAAAGATTAATTTTTTAATTAAATAAAGTTTTTATTTTTTAAACTACAATTATAGACATTTACTTAAATATTAACTCAATCTCGATTTTTTTTTTCAAATTGTAGTTTAAACTATATGATTTGAATTTTTCTATTCAAATCATTATAATTTGAGCCAGCCAATCAAACAAGGGTTGACCCTTGGCTTTGAGCAAGGCGTCGAAAAACTCTCAGCTTCCTAGTGGATCTGCTCTTTTTTTCGTCAACTAAATGCACTGTTTTGGTGCTTTAGTTTTTTTTTTTTTCTCTATTTTCAATAAAAAAAAATTTCATTTTTTATTTTTCCCTCCCTTTTTTTTTTCTTTATTTTTTCCTTGGGTTTCATTGCCTACTATAATCTTTTACCATTAAAATGAAAATATACTTGACTATAATAAAAAGTGGCTGCCCTCTTTATTGTTCATATTTTGGTTGCCCAAAACAAATCGTTTTAGGCTTTTTTAGATTTTTTTTTCTTAAAAAAAACTCTCTTTTTTGCTTCTCTTAAATTTTATTTTTTTTTCTGTCTTCTCTTTTTTCATTTGTATCTTAGTATTTTCTCTTATTATTTTGGGCCCTACTTTTTTTTTTCTTTCTTTAATTTTATTAATCTTTTTTAACCTTTTTTTATTTTTTTGATGCTCCATTTGTTTACCTTATTATCATATTTGAATCTTTTTCTTCTTAACTCTACAGTGTTAGTGCTTTATTTTTTTTCTTTTTTAAACTCTATTTGTATATCATTATCTTTTACAAACAATGTTTATTTTCTTCTCTTTTAATTTTTTAATATTTTTTCTCTTTTTTTCTTTTTAAAAGATTTATTTTTTTCCTCTTTTTACTTATTTAGTGTTTTATCGTAATTTAAATTTTTTTCCTTTTAATTTTTTGATATTTTCTTTTTTTTTTTTTTTGTCCTCTTCCTTTTTGTTTAAGAGGGTTTACTTTTTTTCCTTTTTTTATTTATTTGGCGTTTTACCGCAATCTACGTTCCCCCTTTTTTTACTTTTAAAACTCTATTTATTTATTATTGTCTTTTACACTTTATGCTATACTCTTTTTTTTTTTCCTTCTTTTTCTTACTTTTTTGTTGTTTTACCTTTTTTTCCTCTTTTTTACTTTGTTGCCTATTGTAATTTCTTACCCCCAATATTCTCCTATCTTTTGCCTTTTAGTTCTTTTTTATTTCTCACCATTTCAACTTTATTTATCTCTCTCATAAACTCTAAAACCTCCAATATCAACAATCTCTAGAGTAATCTCTCATTGCTTGTGATCATTTATGACTTATATTGCACTTAATTCCATTCATTCCTATCATGGTCAAATTTTTATGTCTGCACCTTAATATTTTTAGGTTTATCTAGATTGAAGAATGAAATCTAAATTTTTATTTGGTTAATGAAGTATGCAATTTTAACTCTGTAATTGATAAATTATCTATTTTGAGATAGAAACTAATATGACATATATAGTGAAATGGTTAAAAAAGATAATGTAATAAAAGAAAATTTTCAAAAAAAATCTTGAAAAATATATATTTGAAATAAAAATTAAATTGTGTCACATTTTTTTCCTTTTTTAAAAAATATTTTTTGATCTATTTGTTTCTTTTGCTACATTATTTCTCGTAAAACCCTACCTAGTGTACTCATGCTAAAAATAATCTCTTTACTAACTAGATACAAATTGTATATTTTATAATCTCAAAGTAGTTAGACAACAAAATGAATGTCGATGGCCAAAATAAAACAAATGAATATCTTCACAGGCTATTTTTGCAACTTTTTTTTTTTTTGAATCTTTAAATATATTTTTTGTTCTATTTACTCTTTTATTCTTAATTCGTTATAAAAACTTTAATTACAATTAAATACGTGCATCGCACTTGCTCAAACTAGGATAAAAAAAAAAAGGCGCGATAACCGTTAGTTAAAATGGCCAAAATCAGACAACAGAGCTATCAAGTTCCAAATTCCGATTGGTTAACAAAGTCATCAGATTTTAATTGCAAGTCAGTATCTGAAATCAGATATTTTCGAGTCTGCCCATGTGATAAGAATGCTCATACAATGGCACAGACTAATTGGTTGCTTTTAACATGAGATTAATCAACAAAATGTCAAAAAACAACAGTAAAACAAGTACATATATCTGAGCTGGATTTTGGATTTCATTGATTAATATCTTTGAATTTAAGATATACATGGTGCCAATAAACCATTGGATTTCGGATTATCATCTTGTTTAGTTTGGCTTGCGTAATGACAAAATAGAACTGCCTCTTGTAACACAAGTCGGATATCAGAGATAATTTCAGCAAAAGTTGAAAGGATCATATCTTGTAGAAGCTACCGTCCGGTGTATATTTTTAAACCGTTATATATAGTAAAAATATAAATTTATTAGTTGAAAGATAAATATTTACCGATAGATATCTTTTCATATCCAAAAAAACTGCCAACGATGAGGCTCTTTCTTAAGAATAAATATCCAAGGCTGCGTCTTTTCTTGTTAAATCAAAAGTTAGGTAACACTTTTTTTCTAAAGCTGAAAGATTCGAAGGAACAAAGAATGACGAGTTCTAAAAACATCCGAAAAGAATTTTTCTTTTTGTCTCTTTTTCCTTCTTTTTTTATGGTTCTTTACTTGTTGTTTATGCCTAAGATGAAGACTTCGAATTAGGGTATCTTCAATACAATATCAAATTGTAATAATAATGTGCATACTAAAATTTAACATATGATTATATTTCTAATGTCATAGTTAAGATCACAATTGACACCAAATGTAGCATATGTCAAAATTTGACTTAATAATATTACAGTATTAGTTTAAATTTTTTCAAAATAAAATTCTCTCTTTTAGTAAGTTCTAAAGTTTATGACAAAAATAAAATAAAATATCATTTAAAATAACAATTTTTTGACCAAACAATAGAAAAACATATTTAAATATGCCATTTTTATATATTTTTTTTGATCAAATATTGCTTTGTTTGCCAATATTAAGTTTTAAAGTTTCAATTGTTACAACATAAAATTTTTATATACTACATTTTAAAGCAAAAGATTGCTTATTTTGGTTCTAACTCAGGGTGCATTTGAGAATTTTATTTCAACTATATAGTTAAAACAACTACAATTTAAAGCTCTCTTATATATAATATAAAATAAAAATATGTTACAACATAAATATCTCATATGCTACGATAAAAGCGCCCGTATTAGTTTCAACTGTGTTCTAGTAACACATTGTGTTAACAGTTACAATAGCGTTATGGCCTTTTACTGGTTTGATGGAACTCGACAACCTTCATTCCACATTATCTTAGCTTCGGATATTTCAATACGAAATTATATTCTATCCAGTCTCCAAAAGAGCTCTTATGGATGTGATTGGGACAAGTGAAAAATATATGCTTAAAACAAGTGGTAACCCTTCCACCTACGTAGTAGTCAGGACAAGGTTTCTCTTCTTTCTGCAGTCAAAAAAATAAAAAATAAAATAAAATAAAAAGAGTTTTGTCTTTCAAGCTTATCCAAGCTGAGCTGGTCTACAATTACAGGGCCACACGTTTTTGAGCTTTTTCGCCAACTCATCCTAAAAAAAATTTTGATGCATCTCTTTCGCATATATTTCTTTGTCCTCTGTCTTTTCGTCGTTTGCTAGATTTTAGTGCATGCATAATTCCTTTTTAGGGGTGGGGGGCCAGAGCAAACAGCCTCATACTTGTTTTGGTTTGCTTTGATTTGATGTTTATTTGTCTTTTACTCCTCTTCCTCCGCAAAAATTCCAAACAGCAAAGCGCTTGAATACTGTATTTAGTGTTGTCTAAAAGTGAAAGAAAAAAAAGAAGCAAAAATAACCCGAATTTTGTTCCTCGGAGCCGTTGCACTTAATCCAGTATTTTCCTTCAGGACTTGCATAGTTAGGGTGGGATTTTTTTTTTCCTCTCCTTCTTCTCCTCTCAAGATGCACGCTTCACAGTCCCATTTCAGGACCCTTGCCCGAATGCCAAGTTAACCATTTGTTTTTGGCAATAGTTTTCACTATATGATTTTTATCATAAAATTAATTATAAAAAGTGTAAAACTTTTATATGCTACAGTAATAATAAAAAAATTGTTACAATATAAAACTTTCATATGCTACGGTAAAAATGATTTACACCATAAGTTTCTATCATCTTTTCAAACACTCTCCATTTGATTCATAGATTTGAATAAAAAATTTGAATAAAAATTTAAATTTTTATTAAAAAAAATACTATAACAAAATAATTTAAGTTGTAGTTAAAACCATAAATTAAACAGGCCCTAAATTTACCGTAACATGAGTGAAAATTAGACACAACCTTCAATAAAATTGGCTTAAGTCTCTTCGGTTGTAGAGTTAAAGTGACTAAAAAAAAAGAAAGAGGAGGGGATGGCATAAATGATCTTTTTTTCGTTGGGAAAAAAAGAAAAGAAAAGAAATACTCCCCTCTCTTCAGGAAAAAAAAAAAACAAACAATAAACCTCAAAACATAACTATCTTGAAAAATCTTAGCAAAGAAAAAAAAGAAAAAAGAAACAACTTAGCAAAAACTATCTTGAAACATGAATTTTATTATTTTGTTCATTACGACAAATGAATGTAAACACTGATCTCTGCTATTCATTCTTCAATATTTCCAACTTTTTCTTCCGTTAGCCAAACAAACAAAAAAAAAAAAAGAAAAGGAAATCTCTTTTTCCATTTTCATGGTTAGCAATTAGCATTGAGATCAAATAGAGGACGACTGCCGTGCCAAGCAAGCAACCACCTGGGCCCACTGCCTCAACCTCGTCTTCAACATTTCCGAATCATCGCCTGCATCACAATTTTTTTTTATTATTTCTAATTTTTTTCATTTAATTAGCGATAATTGTGCAAATTAAAAGGAAAAAAAGAAAAGAAAAGAAAAGAAACTGAGAATCAATATTAACCTGGATCGATTATGGAGGTTGTGCTTCCACAATCGCTTTCGGAGCATATCGAAGAAGAAGACGACGATCTCGACAAGCTTACACTGTACTGCTTATGAACGGCGAAGTAAAACCGTAGAGCCGGGAGAGTATCCGATAGCTTCGGATCGATATCCGGAGAATCGAAACCGAATCCGAGCTCGAAACAAGCCTTCAATTCTTCCAAATCCTCGTCGGAGACGCTCTTGCTGCGGAGGAGTCCGCCGGGGGAGCCCTGCCTGTCCTTACGGCGGAGCCACGCCTCGTCGCGGAGGGCGTCCGGCGACCAGGACCTCTGCTTGCTCAGAGGCCTCAGCGGCGCCGGCGCCGGCGCCGGTGCCGATGCTCGGAGTTTCGGCATCGGAAGTCGTCGATGGCGTCGCCGAGCTCTCTGGCGGCTGGGGATTGTGCTAGGAGGTTCGTCGATTTATGTATGAGATGAGATCGGGTGTGGCGGCGGGGGGAGGGTTTTATATTTCTTTTTCTATTTTCGTTTTTTATTTTTTATTTTTTATTATAATTTTCGTGTTTTTATTTCGAAGTTTTGAGAGGCGCCGATAGAAAAATGGGGTACTGGACTAGCGGTGGATCCGCTTTAGAACTATTAATGGGTTTTACTTTTTTTTTTTAATTTATTTTTTTAATAAAAAAAATGCGATATATGGCACAGTTTTTACACGCTCAAATTTATGTAATGATTTTTTGCAATCCAAATTCACACCACACTTTATTGATTATTGAGGTATGATTTTTTACTACTTTTATTTTTGCTGACACTGACTAAAAGCTTTCAAAAAAACGTTTCGTTAATTATGACGTAAATTTCTCAAAGCTAAGGTATTTTTTTGTGGCATTTTTTAAAATTTCTCTTTTTCATTTACTAGGGAGCATTTGAATTTCAATAATGTTTTGTTTTATTGTATTAAATAAATAACTTCGTTAAAATGTGAGAAAAATTTAATAGTTAATAATTACAAGTAATATTTATTTCTAAATGATAATATCTTCTCATAATATAACTCCATATGAAAGAATACGAAACAAGATAAAGTTCAAAAGTTTTGGTTTAGAATAAATTGCCCTTCACTCGAGCTGCAAAGCATCAGTTTTAGGGTGAACCGGTAGTCAATGTGACGCCCGGGGTGGGGTAAGTAAATTTTTGGTGAATAAATTGAAATTAAGGTAAATAAGATGAATAAAACGAGGTAAACGAAGATAAAATAAATGAATAAAGTAGATTTCACAGCAAAAAATGAATATCATCAGCGATCACCGTCACGTGAATGCCACAAAGGTAGATAGCCGAGACGTTATTATCATTTACCATCACATAAAAGTTTACTACTACGAAGGTAGGTAAGTAAATAAAATATAAATAACAATAATAGTAGAATACAAGACTTCTGAAAATTATCGTAAATCATCGTCTCTAAGATAAATTAAAAATATACAATTGACAGAGACGAAAACAACATCAACACTAGAGCAAGTCGTATAGTACCCGTATCATACAACAGTTTCGAAGAAAATACCACTTCTATTCAAAGAGCCAGGTTTCAATTTAGGACATTCTTTCCTCTTCAAACGTGAAGAGGGATTTTTAAACACCAAGAAAATGTAAGCGAAATGCTCAATAGGATAATTAGTTAAAAACAAATAGTTTTAAAAATAGTAGTCAAGAACAAAAGAATTGTTCACAAATCCTTCTTACTGAAATAAATCTCAAATCTTAGCAAATCAATAAAAAAACACTTACTTAAAAGCAACTTGATAAAGTTTCATCATACGGGTTGTGAAAATCTGAAAAGAATATCAAAATACAATTCTTTAAAAACAAAGACAAAAATCATTTTCAACAATCATTTAAGAGTCAAGCATTTGGCCAAAACTATTTATAAAGGGGCTGTTAAAGAAAGGGATAGAAATATATCATACCTTATTTTAAATCCAATAACGTAAACTTCAAATAAAATTCAACGTATGCTTCATATACGTTCAAAACCTTTAAAACTGCATTTAAAATTAGAAATCACATTCAACATATATCATTGTGTTAATTTAATTATGATGCGCCTTTTGACTCAAAATAATCATAACCCAAAATCCTAATCCTTTTTAAAACCTTTCGGAATCATTAAACATTGAAAACCTGAAGTAAAAATACAAATTTCTAAGTGTACAATCGGCCTGCCAGATATCCTGGTTCGGCCTACCAAACCTACATAGTTTGGCCTACTAAACATCGGGATTGGCCTGTCGAACTACTACATTTTGGCCTACCAAAAATATGAATCCGGTCTGCTGAAACTTCTTGAATCTGGCATGCCGAACTAGAAAAATCTAAGGACCCAAGACTTTGAGTTTCGGCTCCCCGAACTCAAAATTCAATTTTAAACCTGTTTTTCAATTCCCAAAGCATAGAAATCACACATAAAACATAGAAAACCATAATATAACAAATTTAAACTATTTTTCCTAAATTTAAACTCAATTTTACAATTGATTTGAAAATCTAAAAAAAATGTCAAAACTTGTTTAAATCAATTTTTGTTCAAATAAAACTTAGATTCATAGTAAAACAAATTCTACAAACTTAGATTAAACATTATTTAAGCTCATCAAAATTCGGATTGCAAAATGCATAGAAATTCAACGAAAATCAGAATATTAGAGAGAAAAAGGGCTAACCTTTAATTTTGAACATTTTGAAGAAAACTTTGTGGCTTGATCTTGCTTGGGTTGAACCAACTCTCAAAACTAAGTGGATTGAAGCTTGAATTCGAATTTTGTACAATGAGAGGAAGAGAGGAGTGACATGAAAGAAAGGGAGAAAGAGAGAGAGAAGATGAAAGAGGAGAGGGAAAGAAAAATAAAAGAATGGCTTACGGGTATTTTCGTAAATATAGAAAAAATATAGTGTAAAAATGTCATTTGATATTTTAAAAACTAAAAATTAATTTTTTAAATATAACAGATGAAATAAAATCTTAAATGACCAAAATTAATATTAAATTTATACTTTGTACACTTAATAATTAAACTTAACATAATTAATCATATTTTAAAATTCAAGGTGTTATAGTCAAAGGCATAGAATCTAACCAAATTGAATCAACAGGATTAGAAATATGAAAATTAGTTAAAAAGTGGGCTACAACATTTCGATTGCGAGAAAACATAATAAACATAACCACTTTTAGCTTAAGAAATAACATCACTAACGTTATAAATAAAGTCTCCCTCTTGAGATCGAGGCAAAGGAGATCGAATAGCCAAACCACATTTATAGCATCCATCTCGATAGTCCACTCCAGATTCTATAACCGCATAAATGCTTAGCCAAGCTCCTTCTTGAACAGCAGTGCACGCTGCAACATGAGGTGAAATTTTGCCTAGAACACACTTGGAAGCAATGCACGACACAACATTGCCTTCTTCGTCGGAGCCCAACGAAATCCAAAATAAACTTTGAAGCATCAACATTTACCTTAACGACACTCCTCTTCAGAGGACACCACACCAAATGCCAAGATCTCTTCTTTACCCCATGTTTAGCTAAGTGGTGGGAACTACGGTTCCCACCACAAACTCAGTTATGAATAGTATAAAGCTCTCACATACTACAATAACAAATAAAAAAAAATTACTATAGTGTAAAGCTTTCATATACTACAGTAAAAGTGGTTCTAACCATTGGTTTCTACCATCCTTTCAAACGAGACCATTTCAAGAATGAAAAATAAATAAATAAATAAATAAGACCATATTCACTATTTAATAGATTGTTTTCCATGATTTTATTAGAAGATTCCCCGCAAAATTATGTTCAAACATATTCACTCAATTTTTTTTTCTTGGCAGACATATTCATTATTCAATAGATTTTTATTTTCATATTTACCTTTAGATTCTTCATAATTTAGGAATAAAAATAATGCATTATGGTTTTTTTCTGTAAAACAATAGGAAAAAAAAAAAAAACCTTACAAGGATTGTAACAAAAAAAAAAGAGAGAAGAATGTCCATTGGCAGTGCATAG
Source organism: Artocarpus hirsutus (assembly GCA_946598075.1). NCBI lineage: Eukaryota > Viridiplantae > Streptophyta > Magnoliopsida > Rosales > Moraceae > Artocarpus > Artocarpus hirsutus. The sequence continues at coordinate 34,837 of CAMOHE010039733.1, forward strand.
ACGATTTTCGCTGCCATTAAATATTCTTTATTTTTTTTTCTTTTTCCTTTAAATTTTCGGATATATGGAAAGGTTGGTTCTACTTATACAAGAAAGTACCTCTTTTTTGCAAACAATCAGCCGGGCGCCTAAAGATAATTTCATACTTTTCCATCTGGAAAATTTGATGGAAATAATCAAATATCCTGTCCTTATTATTGTTCAAAGTGCTTTGTTTGTGCACCGAACAAACTGAACTTGTGTCCTTTTCTTTTTTTTTTTTTTTTTTTTGCTAGAAATGTGTGGTTTCTTTTTTGCTGGCTTTGGTTTTAGATGTACTTGATGGGATTGGCATTCGGTGGTGGGTACTTTTTTTTAATTTTTAATTTTTATTTTTTTACTCCTCCAGATAACTTGACCACGACACTCCGGGTGCGCTGGCATCTAGTTGGCACACCTATCCGTATTTTTTTAGACCAAATATCTCCAAAAAAGAAAAGGAACATAAACAAGAAAAAAAAAAATATGACCAGAAAAATAATATTACAACAAAGTCCAAAAAGAGGCATTAGACGTTGCGTAATTGATTCACACTTGTATTTTGGTTAAAAACATAAGTTTGCTGGGTAGTTGTATTATTGCCCTTCTATGCTAATTTCACGTTTAACTTCACCACTGGATGTAGTAGGACTTGAAATTCTGCATCCTAAATAAAAAAAAAAAAAATTTCAAGATCATGAGTCAAGTTAGTAGTTGCTTGTCTTAGACTTGTAGGTTAGAATAGTTTTTTTTTTTTTTTTTTTTGTAATTTTTAAAGGCAATATCAACTCAAAGTTTTTCATAACTATTGGACCCGTTTGAGAGAACTGTTTGAACCAGAACTTGTGATTCAAACCATATTTTACTAGTGTTTGAAAGAGTGGTTTAAACTAATGGTTTGAACCGTAAACAGTATAAAGCTCTCACATACTATAGTAAACAAAAATACATTGAAAAACTGTTATATGCTACAGTTTTTAAACCCAAATTGATGGTTTAAACTATTCTCTCAAACACTTTAATTATGTTTTCTCTCTCAAAATTTAAACTAAAAAATGATTTGAACCATGATTTATAGTTCGAATTTGCTATTACCAAACACCCGCCATGTGTTTGCTGCGGGAGGCAAATCCCTTGCTCATACAAATAAAATAAGTAGTCTTATATTAGCAAGAAAAAACAAATGGCCTTATTTTGTGTAGGTTTTGCCTATGTCTTGTCTCATCGATGCTTGTTCATGGAATTGTTTTGTACTTGGTTGTCTTAGTTGTTGCCGCTTATCCAATATTTGTGGCTTGATTTCTTCTAACATGCTTGGTGTTAGCAACATGGCTTGTATCTTTGGTTGTTGTGTTGAAGGCAAGATTTTAAATTAGCCTTGCAATCCCATGTTTGAAACTAGTGTAGCCCAATCTGTCTGTGAGAGATGGATCAGGAGGCCCGTGACACTTTTGCATGTCATTATAAACAAAGTTCTTTGTGTGGAATTCTTATAGACCAAGTTAGAATAGATTAGATTGTTTCAAGTACAACAACATTTTGAGCATAAAACTTTGATCCAAGTATGCCCCGAAATCACATCTTTGACAGGAAGTCCTCCCAAAAGGTGACATCATGGGGACAATTGAATAGGTAGAAGCATAAGTTGTTCATTGGCAATAACTCTTGATTGAATAATCATATTTGAACTATCACTAGCAGGGATAGATAGATCTTAAAATAACTGTCCAACCAGAATAAGGAATTTGGCAGCAAACAGTTTGTTTATTCACCATAGGTGGAGAATTTATGCAATTTGACGCCCCATCAGAATTAGTTATTTGACTTCAATTTTCTTTCATTCAAAAGGGGGGGATAAGAAGGTTATTTAGGCTAATTTTCTTTCATCTTCATATGTTTACCTCAAGCTTCAACTAATGTCTAATGATAATTTTGAGAAAAACAAACGATTAATTGTAGATTATTATTAATTAATTTTGAGTTTTATATAAGCAAAATCATATAAAAAAATTTATCAACTCAAAAGAGAAGAAAAATTAAAAGAATGAAATATGCTCTTGGAATATAAATCTTGAACATAGATAAGAGCTTAAAAGACAAAAAGTTCACAAGACTAGTTCATATAGGTTGAAAGTTGTATCTTTAGTCTTGTATTAGTTGCGTGAGCATTTCTTTAACTAATTTTTTTTTTAAAAAAAATTTGGCTAAATGTGTGCGCGCCCAAATATATTTTAGAATTCCAAATTTTTTACGAAAATAGCATCAAAGGTCTACAAAAGGCCTTTTTATGAAAATAGCATAAAAGGTGCAAAAGGCCTTGTTAAAGTGATGAAACATATTTTCGACATAAAATGTGTTCTTAAACTTTATTAAAACCAAATTGTTGAAAATAGACTTTTAAAATTCGACAAAGGTTGTGTTAACACCATATGGAGATCCAGTTGGCTAGTTCAGTCAACTAGAGGGCCCTGCCCTTGTCCAGTTAATTGGTGGGTGACAATTGGTCAACCGTAGAGCTATCAGGTTGGCTGGGACCAAATAAACTTGCCTGTGCCCATCTCTTAAAATTTCCTTGTAAAAATGGGGAGCTTAAAAAATATGGCACCTTTTTGGACTACGGATTGCAATATGGCACATGGAAAAAAAATTCTTTGAAAAATGCCACTAGCCACTTATTTTTTTTGATAATTTTACTCTTATATTGATTCTTGTCAATGGCATATAGTGTGAAAGTTTTTTTTTTTTCAAGTGATAAAAGTCAATTCACTGTTCAATAAAGTGACAATGGGCATAAATATCTCGTAAAAATGTGGCCCAGCTCTATGCCCATGCATACTTTGGCCGAGCTAGCCTCCCCTTTTCCCTAACTAGGTCGGCCCGTCCCAATTTTTCTTTTTAGCCTGTACCGGTTGGGTTGAGCTGGGCCAAGTGGTCCAAACAGACACCTTTACTTAATCAATATTGTTTAAACAACCTTACTTTTAGCTATTAGATCAATAAAATATTTCTCGAAGATCATTGCAGGAGTACAATAATTTATAAAAATAAGCATTAATTTTTTTTAAAAAAATTTATAAATCAATCCTCAAAAACCTAGAGAAATTTTATCAATTGCTATATTTTAAAAATATTTTTTAGTACTTACCTTGTATTAAAGGATCTCTAACTGTTCATAGTTTACGTTATATGATGTTTAAGCATTTAAATTTTTAGACTTTTTTTGTTAATTGAAAAAACAATAATACTACTCATTTTCCAAATTAACTTTCTTTCTCCACTCTCTTTTTTGTGTATTTCACTCGTTATATCTCTCTCTCTCCAAGAAAACTGTCAGGTTACTCCAGTGGTGGTAACTGGTGAGCCAACAACGATGAGGAGGCACTTTAAAAGGCCACAATGGACATCACTTCGAGGTTGCAGTGCACTGGCCTCACCGGACTTTGAATGCCTTCTCATTGCCCGGATTGGGTGTTTGGCATTGAGTGAGTACGTAGCGATCATGTTAAGTGGTGTAAAACACTCCATGTTCCTGAAAGATTTCATAAATGATCGAGTATCGACTATCACGAAACTATTAGTCACATTGTCAAGACTACCACTATCTGGGTCATTTTTAGTCACATTGTCTTATGGATAGAATCTTTGACAACTTGATATTAACAATGCATTCTTTCATGATCACTTGACAAAGGACATTTACATGGTTTAATTGTCGATGGATTCACCCTTTATGAACTATGTTTGCCGACTAAAGAATACTCTTTATTATTTTAACTGGACCCCTCACATGTTGTATAATGAGCTTCGTCTGCTCTTGCAACAAGAGTTTATCAACTCACAATCCAACACTTTTCTTTTTTATATACACCAATCATGATAGAGTTCTTCCCCTAAAAAAAATCATGGCAGAGTTATCTTCCTACTTGTCTATGTAGACAACCTTATTATTACTATCTACAACCGTGACAATCTCTCATCTGGATGTGTACATGTAACGACTCAACCTTCACTTGTCATGATATTGTTCGTGTTGGGCCTAAGTTCGTAATAGGTGTGTTGGAAGAATCTGCCAATCAATTCAATCTAATTCAATTCGTCAGATTAGATTAAATTATGAAAAATACAGATTGGTTTTGGATTATAAAAATCCCAATATGATATATAAGGATTGAATGACGGATTGAGGATATTCCAGTTTGTAAAATCTGTAAACCCGAACTATATATATTGTATAAATTATATATACATGTCCATATATAAAATTTTAATAAATACATAAAACTACGCATTTATAATCTTATGTTTGAAGTTTCTATGCTTAAAAAAAGAAGTTTAGCCCAATTACAAAAACTAACTTTATTTACTTATGACATTTACTTATGTCTAAAGTTTATTTAAGTTTGGGAATTGTAATGTTTTGCAATGTTATAATTTTATTCATTATCAAATATTCGCTTTTAATTGGGTTGTAATATATTTGATTTTATGGAATTATGTTATCTTATATTATGTTAATCTTAATTTATAGTTTTTTCAATATATTTAAATATCCAATCCGTAAATCCACATAATCCAATCCACAAAATCTGTGGTTTTCAGACTGGATTGGATTCAGTTGGATTGGGAGTGTTCACGTATTGGTTTTGGATTATGATTTTCTCAATCCAATATACATGAATTAGATTACAGATTGACTATTAATCCATGAACAGCCTTAGTTCGTATGGTTTTCACTGCAACATGTTTGTTAATAAACATCATATATTTTCACGAAGTTCTTAAAAAACTGTTGTTTTATATTCATTAAAAATATGGCATGAACGAGAAATCTGAAAACCATCGTTGAACCTTAGAATTACTCAACGGTTATCATAAACCGTCGTAGATTCTTAGGGTTCTACAATGGTTTTCATGGTCCTTTTTTAAGAGGATTCCACGACAGTTTTTCTTTTTAAAAGCCATCGGATAATATCTAAGCTTAAAAACTATTGTGAAATCCTCTCTAAAATTTTAAAATCTTGCACAAAGTTTAGAACTCTTTACTCTTCCTTTCTTTGAAAATTCTAGAACCCTGTCCAAGGTTTTGGACCCCCCACTATCTCTCTCTCTCTCTAACTCTTTAACCTGCAAAAGCCACACATTCTCTCTCTAAAACTACCGCCTCCTCCAAAATCCCACCACCACCCCTCAATGTCATCAACCTGTTACGCTCCCATTGTTAACCTCGTTGTCGTCGCTCAATCTCTCTTTCTTTTTCTTTCCTTCTCTATCTTTGTCTCACTCTCCTTCATGCTCTCCATCACCATCCTCTACCTCGCACTGCCCATCATTGTCCTTTAGCTCGTGCAATGCATCACCTGTGTCTTCGTCTCCCTCGCAGCCCATCGCTATCTTCCTTGTATGCTTGTGTCATTGCCGTCGAACCTGGTTAGCGTGTTGTTGTTGTTATCGTCGTCATTCTCATCATCGTCCTTGTTATTTTTGGTTTACTTATTTAATTTTTGGTTTTTTAGTTATTTAGTTTGTATTTTATTATTTAGTTTTAGTTTTAAGTAATTTAGGGTTTAGTTTCTAGTTAATTAGTTTTGTAATCTAAGGTTGTTTGGTTTATATCTTGTAATCTTAGTTATTTATTGATGATTTTAGTTGGCATATATATTTGGTTTATGTTATTTAGTGTATTGGTTTGGCTTATAATTGTTGTGTATTCATAGTTTTTCTTTCAATTTCTTAGATTGCAGCCTCAGATATCCAAGCAAATAAATTCCAACATAATTGTAAGTATCCATCTAATTTTATTCTACCTTATTGTTCAATTTTTTTTTTATTTTGTTTTGTTAATAAGAAAAATATTGAGTATTTTTTTAACATATTTAAAACTACTGCAACTAACATAAACTGAAACATAAGCATAAAGCTTAACTTTGTAATCATCTAAAATATTTCTTAAAACTCATCAGGTAAACATTTACTTGTTTAAAACTTTTAAAAACATCATTTCAAAATAGTGAAAAACTTATTTTAAAACAATGGAAAGCAACTGCAATGATATCCATAGCCAACCATCCAAAGCTTAAATTTCTAATCATCTTAAACATTTCTTAAAACTTGTTAGGTGAATATCTACTTTCTTAAAACTTTTAAAAACATCATTTCAAAACAGTGGAAAAATTCTTTAGAACAGTGGAAAACAACTATAGTGGTATTTATAGCCTAACTATCGCATCAGCCTCACCGCTATACTAAGCTCACTAACCAGTCTTACTAGTCTCTTATAGAATTACCTACATCATGAAAGAACTTGTAATGAGCTTATGCTCAATGGTAGAATACTACCACTGCTGCTGCTTCTGCTATTGCTATTACTACTATTGATACTACTACTGCTGCTACTATTATTTTTTTTTATGGTTTACTTATTTAATTTTTTTGTTTTTTTAGTTATTTAGTATGTATTTTATTATTTGCTTTTAGTTTTAAGTTATTTAAGGTTTAGTTTTTAGTTAATTAGTTTTGTAATCTAAGGTTATTTGGTTAACATTTTTATCTAAGTTTTTTATTGGTGATTTTAGTTAGTATATAGATTTGGTTTATGTTATTTAGTGTATTGATTTGGTTTATAATTATTGTGTTTCCATAATTTCCCTTTTAATTTTTTGGATTGCGGCCTCTAGGATTAGAGCCACAGATATCCAAGCAAATAAACTCCAACATAATTATAAGTACTCATCTCATTTTATTATTCTTTATTAATAAATTTTGTTTGAACAAAGTTTTTTTAATTATCTTATAACCATATTTACACATTATCTTTTAAGATTGATTATTAAGTGTTTATGTGTAAATATTTGATTTTATTATATGTGCCTTGTAATGAATAATAACACATGGGATTGGCTATCTATGGGAAAACTATATTATTGTATTTTTTTTTTAAAGTTAGTATTTGTAACACCCCGAAGTTAATTAAATGGTATTAGAATGCTAAATAGTGGATTATTGTGCCCTAATAAGCATTTTAAATTTAATTTGAATGTTTTGTAAAAATTTAGTAACCTTGCATTATTTTACTCTTTTAATAATTTTTAATTGTTTTAAATTATTTTTAATTGTTAATTTAATTTTCAATGAAATAATTTGAATTAGAAACCCTGTGTAGTTGCACACAGTTTTATGCAACTAATTTTCTCCCTCTTTTTATATTTATTTAACTTTTTCTCTCTCTCCTCTCATTTCTCACTCGTTCACTCTCTCTCATCTCTCACTCTCTCGGCCACTCTCACTCTCTCTCATTCTCTCTCTGAAATTTTGAACCAAATTTAGATTCCAAGCTTCAATTTTGTGGATTGAAGGCTCGGGAATGTGATTGAGTAACCACAAACTCGATTCAAGGTTAGTTTTCAAAAATTTTAAAACTTTTTCTATTTTTCAAATTTTCTTGTATTTTGAGATCTAAGCAATTTTGAGCTTAGAAAAGCTTTAATCTAGCTTAAAGTAACATAGATTAACTAGGATTGAAACTTTATTTCATCAAAAACGGATTGAAATCAAGATTTTTCATTTTTCCTCTATTTTTCTATTTTTTGGATTTATTTGAAAATCTTGTTTAAAACTTGTTTTAAATCATTAAAAAGTATTCTACTATGATTTCCTATTGTTTATGATGATTATCCATGCCTGAGAATTGAGAAAACAGGTTGAAATTGAGAATTTGAATTTGGGATGTCGAGAACCCGTGTGTGAAAAATTTTGAAATTTTTCCAGATCGGCAGGCCGAACTTCATGTTCGGCAGGCCGGATTCAAGGGATCAGCAGGCCGGATTCATCCGACCGGCAGGCTGAACCTGGAGATGTTCGACCGACCGAACCTGCTCTTCCGGCAGGCCGAACTGTGCAATTCGGCAGGCCGAATCAGGACGACCGGCAGGCCGACCAGGTATGGTGTAATTTTGTGATTTTTCACCCGTTTTTACTATTTTGAACCCCGATTAAAATTTTAACTTTATAAAATGATTTTATAAACCTAAAAGGCACACTAGGACACCATGAGACGATTTAGTATCATAGGATACCTCAGGTTAGATACTAATGAACTAAGTTACTATGCGTTTAGGAATTGTGCGTGGATCCGCGGAGCTAAAGTATAGCGAACCAGAATTACGGTGTGGGACACCGACACGGATATCGAGGTAGGATTTTTACCCCTTCTTTGATAGCCAGTTTTGAATATTTTGGCCTCAAAAGGATTTTTACGAAAACGTTTTCAAATGATTTGTTGACAAAGGATTTTCATTAACTGTTTTCTGAAACAGTAGATTGAGGTGGATTTCATAATAAACCTCATAATAAATGTAAATGATTATATCTAGTAAAGAAGAGATTTTATTAATAAAAAAGATATATATATATATATATATATATATTTGAGGGCGTGATGCCATATCA